>BLSH010164298.1:1846855-1858120 GCA_018402905.1 Glandirana rugosa | reverse complement strand
GCACTAGTCACTTTATTATTGGTTTTTTGAAACACTGGTTACATTGTTTTGTAGAGTTGAGCGAACCCATACTGTAAAGTTCGGGTCCGTGCCGAACTTTGGGGTGTCCGTGACCCGGACCCGAACCCGGACATTTGAAAAAAAGTTTGGGTTCTGGGTTCGGGTATTTGATCACGCATGTTGAATAGCTGCAGGGCAGCCAATCAACAAGCGTTTCACTGGTTTGCCCTTAAAAGTCAGCACAGCCATGCCTACTAATGGCATGGCTGTGATTGGCCAGTGCATCATGTGACCCAGCCTCTTTATAAGCTGGAGTCACTTAGTGCTGCATGTCACATGCTCTCTGGGTAGTGTAGGGAGAGGATGCTGCCAGCGCTGTGAGGGACAGATTGCAGATCTAATAACATCTCATCCTGCATTACAGAACGATCTGACTGGACTAGGTAGAGTCTACTGCTTAGAGGGACAGATTATTGTTCTAAAATCATCACCTACTCCTATAGGGTCAGGTTCCTGCTGTTGCTGTAAGGGACAGATTATTGTTCTAAAATCATTTTACTTCCTTTTGCAGCCCTCTAGCACTTTCCAGGACTTTTTTACAGTAATTTTTGTGCCGAAAATTTCAGGTCCCCATTGACTTCAATGGGGTTCGGGGCTTGGGGTAAAGTTCGGGTCAAGTTCTATACCGAACCCGGACTTTTTCCCGAAGTTCGGCCGAACCCACCAAACCCAAACATCCAGGTATTCGCTCAACTCTATTGTTTTGTATAGGAACAGCGCACCATTTTGATTTTCTCATTTGTCTCTTAGGCTGACTCCTACTCTGAGTAAAGGGGATAAACCTAACTATGCACAATTTAGAACCTTCTTTAGCATCTTGATTGCAAGGCTGTAGCAGCATTGATATTGAATAGTACAAATAAAAGGCCTCAGAGTGGACATGCAATATTTAAAGGTTTTAAAAGACTTACTGTATGGGTGGTGTAAATGTGGATAAAAGACACTATAATGCCCTTTCCCTTTTCTCATTTGTCTCTTAGGCTGACTCCTACTCTGAGTAAAGGGGATAAACCTAACTATGCACAATTTAGAACCTTCTTTAGCATCTTGATTGCAAGGCTGTAGCAGCATTGATATTGAATAGTACAAATAAAAGGCCTCAGAGCGGACATGCAATATTTAAAGGTTTTAAAAGACTTACTGTATGGGTGGTGTAAATGTGGATAAAAGACACTATAATGCCCTTTCCCTATCTTACTCTGGTTGTTGAAAGTTGAGGAAGTGAACAAGATGGAAGACCTAGTACTTTCTGCGCTGAACAGACACAAGGCTTACTCCAAAACTTGGATTCACTGGAAAATGTTCACATTCTCAGAAGAGGGTAAAGCCCTCTTTGCATCCTGCACTCACTGAGCTACTGTATACTAAGACCCTTCCCTTGGGGTTCTTTATCTCTCCACCAGCAGCTTCTCCCCTTTCCCTGACCTCCTCCCCCCTCCTTTTTTTCCAGCCTACATCGTCCCCCTTTCCTAACCATAATTTTCCTCCCTTCCCCTTCTTCATGTGTGACCCCCCTCTGCCCCAACCCTACCTCATACCTACTCTCCCCTACCTACCCTATACCCTTTGCATTCATGGCTACAGCTTGACACAGTCTAGAGGAGGTCCCTTTATTTCATCTCAAAAAATGCTGATTGTGTTATTGCTGGGTGTCCCAACCGGGTCACACCTGCTCTTCATGTTATATACAGTTGATGCTGTATTCCATGATAGATATGGTCCTTTGATGGAGTCTCTTCATATGTGTATGTTTTCTTTGTATTTTTCTGTTCTGTGAATGCTGGATACTTTAAATAAAGAATTTGCAAAAAAAAAAAAAACACAATACTATGCAATATTTCTGTATCTTTATTATTGCAATATTTATGTATTTTGACATTGGTACTCCTATAGCAGATATATTTACCTGTTTGTTATCTGTAATTCCTAATAAAAACAGATTGGAATAGAATAAAGACAGAAAAATAGTAGTTGAGGTTTACTACACATTCTGTGAAAATTGTTCGCTTTCTAAAGGTGAGAATAGGGTTCATGCCAGAATCATATCCAGTTGTATACCATTATATTCCGCCCAGGTATTATTGTGATATATACTGTACATTGCTACTCCACTCCTAATACAATCTACAGGGTGGGCCATTTATATGGATACACCTTAATAAAATGGTTGGTGAGATTAACTTCCTGTTTGTGGCACATTAGTATATGTGAGGGGGGAAACTTTTCAAGATGGGTGGTGACCATGGCGGCCATTTTGAAATCGGAATTTCACAAGAAAAACAATGGTGTGCTTTGGTTTTAACATAACTTTATTCTTTCATGAGTTATTTACAAGTTTCTCTTTGTTTACAGCCATTGACATGTCGCTGAGGTTAACACGTGTGATATAAATTGTGTTGATGTCTGGTGAACGCAGTAACCGGGTCATTGCAGCAGATTTCAATGCAAGACAGCCTACGAGACCACCCATCTCCCATGCTACAGTTAGCAAACTGCTTGCTAAGTTTCGTGAAACTGGTTCAGTGTTGGATTTGCCAAAATGTGGACGCATGAAATCTGTCACTAATGAAGAAACATCAGTGGCTGTCCTAGCTTCATTCAGCAAGAGCCCACTCGCCGCATGTCACTGGAGAGTGGCATTAGTCGAACATCCCTTCGGCGGATATTAGCTACTCACAAATGGCACCCTTACAAACTCCAGCTACTGCAGCATCTCAACGAGGATGACCCAGATAGGCGCACTGAATTTGCAGAATGGGCAAAACAAAAATTGGAACAGGACCCTCAGTTTACGTAGAAGATTTTGTTCAGTGATGAGGCAAACTTTTATGTGAATGGTGAAGTTAACAAACAAAACCACCGCTATTGGCCTGACACTAACCCACATTGGATAGATCCCTCCAAGACTGTTGGAACCAAAAAATTGATGGTATGGTGTGGTATATGGGGGTCAAAGATAGTGGGGCCATTCTTCATCAATGGAAACCTCAAGGCCACTGGATATGCGAAATTGCTACATGATGATGTGTTTCCCTCTTTATGCACTGAAGCTGGCATGTTCCTTGAGTTTTTCCAGCAAGATGGTGCACCACCACATTATGGGTCAGGTCCGAGCATTCCTAGATGAACAGTTTCCTGGAAAGTGGATTGGTCGTCGTGGGCCAGTTGAATGGCCCCCAAGGTCTCCCGATCTGACCCCCTTAGACTTTTATCTTTAGGGTCATCTGAAGGCATTTGTCTATGCTGTGAAGATATGAGATGTGCAGCACCTGAAACTACGGATACTGGAAGCCTGTGCTAGCATTTGTTGCGGTGTTGCTATCAGTGTGTGAAGAGTGGGAGAAGAGGGTTGCATTGACAACCCAACACAATGGGCAGCACATTGAACACATTTTATAAGTGGTCAGAAACTTGTAAATAACTCATGAAAGAATAAAGTTACGTTAAAACCAAGCACGTCATTGTTTTTCTTGTGAAATTCCCAATAAGTTTGATGTGTCACATGACCCTCTTCCTATTGAAAAAACAAAAGTTGGATTCAAAATGGCCAACTTCAAAATGGCCGCCATGGTCACCACCCATCTTGAAAAGTTTACCCCCTCACATATACTAATGTGCCACAAACAAGAAGTTAATATCACCAACCATTCCCATTTTATTAAGGTGTATCCATATAAATGGCCCACCCTGTACAATACAATTGGTGCAAAAATCAAACAATATCCAGATTTCTTGAGATGGGTGGCTTCCCCACAGTGCTAATTAAATTGGATCAGTTCCTTATAAAAGATAAGTCAAATTAAAATGACCTGTATGCATCATATTCATGGCAATAGTGTCCATATGTATTGCATACACTGTCCAATGTTAAGGAAATAGATATATTTGGCTTCTCCCATCACTGTCCATGATGTATAGTATTCAATACATGTACTTACAAGGTGCCTTCACAATTAGTAACAAAGAGATGGCCCCTTGTCTCACAACAGGGAGCACATGGAAGAGCAAACATGCCCCTGTGCCTTTAAGGAGGACTGGGCTACCTCCAGGCCCACCTGACCCTTATCTATCCATTATAATGCATGTGCTCCCACTGTGGAGACGCTCATAAATTTAGTAGTGTTAGGACTGCAACCGATACAGGGTGCCGTGAAGAGGCCTTGCAGCTTAGGCATGCGTTTTCAAATGCGTGCTAACTAAACCCCTGTTTTTAATGCAGATTGTTGGACAGGTTAATTTGGTTGGTAAGCAGACTGGTTAGAGAGTTGAGCTGGGAATTTTCTCTGGTTTTGTTTTTCATGACTTCACAATTAGTTGATGCAATCCCAACTGTGTGAACACATCAGTTAAATGACAGCCCTTTTCATATCTGTTGCATATATCAACTACCCAAAATGAAAGCAATGGCCGTGTAAAGCTCTTCTTGTCAATACATGTGTTACACAATGTTGGGTACAAATATTTGTACAATTGCCAAACCAGTCAAGCTGATATTGTTATCCTGGGTGTAGAGTTATGCCATCATATGTGCAACACAATGAACCATCTCACCAGAATCTATTTGATCCAGAGCCTAGGTGGGGAAGACACCAGTGGTAGCCCGTCCATTAGGGGCTCACAGGCGAAGCCCCCTATCCATGTGTCTGCCCCCCTGATCTATATGCATGGTGCAAGACATATCAATTCCAATCTGGGGTTTTTTTTGAAGCACATGTTTAGAGCCAGAGGCTCTACTAGGCTTCAAAAAAGAGTGGGTTCAGGGAGCAGAGCACTTTGCCCGAAGCCCACCCAGTTAAGTTCTGCTGTCTAAGCCATACAGAACTCTCCTCCTGAGACACAGCAGCGGCGCCATTGACTCCCATGGTTGTCAGTCAAAGTCAGTCAGTCAATCAGAGGGGGTGCCGAGTCAGGGCTCCGTGTCTGAATGGATACACGGAGCTGTGACTGGGCTTGGGTGCCCCCCCCCTCCATAGGAAGCTGCTGGCTGTGGGGCACTCAATAGGAAGGAAGAGGCCAGAAGCTGCAAAGAGGGACCCGAAGAGGTGGATTCGGGCTGCTCTGTACAAAACCAACTGCCCAGAGGAGGTGAGTATAACATGTTTATTATTTTTAAAAAAAACAAGATTTACAATCACTTTAATAGAAGGGAAGAAAGAAAAAATCCACAGCTTGTGTAAAAAAAAATGGAAACTAAAGCTGGCCATACACCAATAAAATTTTGTTCAAATATTCATATGGAAATTCTGAAAAAAATACTCATCAGAGCATTTGATGTTGCCTTCCAGTCAAATTTTGTCCAGATCTCATGGAATCTCAGATATACTCAAATAAAGACATTTCTTTTGTGCCTAGAACTTGCACATTATAATATGTGCGATTTTCCCAAAGATAAACTAAATTTATAGTTAGAATTTTATTAATTCAAGAAGGATTTTCCATCATGCAACTTCACATTTTCTCATCAATACAGTCAAAAACAATTGTCAGTTTGACCCCATTAACCATTGGAAAATTAAACGGAGGTTCCAAAAACAAAGAAAGGTTTTCATTTTCAATTCAGCGAATTTGTGAACCAACAATGAAAGTTTCCACTGAAATCAATGTTAAATCATTGAATCAGATCAATACAGATGATCAACATATCAGTAATCTCCCCAATATATAATAGGTCTCTTCATCTTGTTAGCTTTTTTTAGATATGCACAGAGGAGCAGCTAGTACAAATGTTTATATTACTTGAAGGTCTTTTTGAAATGTTTATTGGTTATGAGCATCAAATACAGCCAAAGCATTTTGGGGGAAAATGCTTCACCCTTCTTCAAGGCTCGACCAGAGGATGTTTTTGGTATCACACTGGAATGCACAATGACCTATGCCTTATTCTCCTGAAGAGTGTTGACTCTTTAAACAAGTAAACTTTTAAAAATTACCTTTTAGTGTTATGAATATTTGTACCAGGCGCTCCTCAGTATACACCCAGGAGTATATCTCTTTGAGTGATCTCTTTGTCATGTTTACAAGGGTAGCAGCCTAAGACCAGAACAAGGTCCACATACACTATACTTCCATTACAGATCTGCTATGTTGAAGGAAAAGGAACTCCAACGTATATCCATCACAACCAATTCTCACTTTTATCAGTCCAGGTCTATCATACATATATAGTATCTCACAAAAGTGAGTACACCCCTCACATTTTTGTAAATATTTTATTATATGTTTTCATGTGACAACACTGAAGCAATGACACTTTGCTACAATGTAAAGTAGTGAGTGTACAGCTTGTATAACAGTGTAAATTTGCTGCCCCCTCAAAAATAATTCAACACCCAGCCGTTAATGTCTAAACTGCTGGCAACAAAAGTGAGTACAACCCTAAGTGAAGCTGTCCAAATTGGGCCCAATTAGTCATTTTCCTTCCCCAGGTATGAAGTGATTCATTAGTGTTACAAGGTCTCAGATGTGAATGGGGAACAGGTGTATTAAATTTGATATTATCACTCTCACTCTCTTATACTGGTCACTGTGAGTTCAACATGGCACTTCATGGCAAAGAACTCTCTGAAGATCTGAAAAAAATAATTGTTGCTCTACATAAAGATGGCCTAGGCTATAAAAAGATTGCCAAGACCCTGAAACTGAGCTGCAGCACGGAGGCCCAGACCATACAGCGGTTTAACAGGACAGGTTCCACTCAGAACAGGCCTCGCCATGGTCGACCAAAGAAGTTGAGTGCACATGCTCAGCGTCATATCCAGAGGTTGTCTTTGGGAAATAGACGTATGAATGCTGCCAGTATTGCTGCAGAGGTTGAAGGGGTGGGGGGTCACCCTGTAAGTGCTCAGACCATACGCTGCACACTGCATCAAATTGGCCTGCTTGGCTGTCATCCCAGAAGGAAGCCTCTTCTAAAGATGATACAGAAAAAAGCCCACAAACAGTTTGCTGAAGACAGGCAGACTAAGGACATGGATTACTGGAACCATGTCCTGCGGTCTGATGAGACCAAGATTAACTTATTTGGTTCAGATGGTGTCAAGCGTGTGTGGCGGCAATCAGGTGAGGAGTACAAAGACTAGTGTGTCTTGCCTACAGTCAAGCATGATGGTGGGAGTGTCATGGTCTGGGGCTGCATGAGTGCTGCCGGCACTGGGGAGCTTCAGTTCATTGAGGGAACCATGAATGCCAACATGTACTGTGACATACTGAAGCAAAGCATGATCCCCTCCATTCGGAAACTGGGCCGCAGGGCAGTATTCCCACATGATAATGACCTCTAAGATGATCACTGCCTTGTTAAAGAAGCTGAGGGAAAGGTGATGGACTGGCCAAGCATGTCTCAAGACCTAAACCCTTTTGAGCATCTGTGGGGCATCCCCAAACTGAAGGTGGAGGAGCGAAAGGTCCACCAGCTCTGTGATGTTGTCATGGAGGAGTGGAAGAGGACTCCAGTGGCAACCTGTGAAGCTCTGGTGAACTCCATGCCCAGGAGGGTTAAGGCAGTGCTGGAAAATAATGGTGGCCACACAAAATATTGACACTTTGGGCCCAATTTCGACATGTCCAGTTATGGGTGTACTCACTTTTGTTGCCAGCGGCTTAGACATTATTGGCTGTGTGTTAAGTTATTTTGAAGGGAAAGAAAAATTACACTGTTATACAAGCTGTGCACTCACTACTTTGTAGCAAAGTGTCATTTCTTCAGTGTTGTCACATGAAAAGATATAATAAAATATTTACAAAAATGTGAAGGGTGTACTCACTTTTGTGAGAAACTGTACATGTAACGCCCTCTACCTTTAGGTAGGTGCTTTATGTAGATTTTTGTGCCTAGGTGAGGTAAATTTAGTCAGGCCTGAATGGAAGTCAGGCCTGATTGTTTTGATTCTGGGCTGAGAGTGGCTCAGGGAGTGACTGGTGACTCACAGGCAGCATCACTAGAACCTCCCCTCTCTTTCCAGAGACTTCTAGAGGGTTCTAGAAGGAGAAAGGAGGGGAAGAGAAGGTGGAGCTGTTTGGGGTGTTTGGGGAACCCTGACCAATCCCCAACTCTACATTGGCAGGGGACAGTCTTCCTCAAATACCTGGGGTTAGCTAAGTCTGGGGCGAGAGTTCGGGTGGAAGAGATAAAGATGGAGTAGGGCTGAGGCTGTCGGGGGCCTTGAGGGAACCCCCAGTCTGGGGGAGGTGGTGACTTCGGCCTGGGGCTCAGGTGCATCCGGTGCAGTGAAGATCCTAGAACAGAGGCACAAAGGAGAGAGCATGTGGGTGACAGCAGGAGAGTGTACTACCAGTGAGATCTCCAGGAGAGGAGTTGTCGGTGAGTGATACACACCTTGGGAAGCTGGAAGAGGCACACCGGAGCAGATTGAGGTGAGAGATAGTCTGAGAAGGGTGCAGGGGCCAATTGGGACTGTGGTGTCACTGGGCAGTGAAATTGGGCCATTGCAGCCATGAGGGCTGGCAGGACCCAAAGAGAATGGGCTGGGAGCAGTAGTCCATCGTGGCCAGCTAGCACACTTGTACTCTGCTACACCTAGGGGACTACAAACCCCTTGCCTGTGATGGATGGCTCGCCGTGGCCTGACCAGTGTCAGAGGCAGATCTCACCACATGCTAGCTAGGCCTGGAGAAGTTTTGTGTAGGAGAGAGAGAAAGGAAAAGTAACGGCAAGCAAGATTTGTGCTGGAAGAGAAAAGATGTGTATATACAGGTGTATAAAGGGTGGTCCCAAACAAGAACTGTTCAAATTCCTTGGGCATCCATCCCATAAATACCCTTACCCTGTCCAAGATTAATCCACTAATAAAAACAAAAAAAAGCAAAATTTCCGGCATGTACTCCTGACTCATGGACATATGTGATTGAGATCAGAGTGAAGGGTGAACCAGTACTTCCAGCAAACCCTACAGGGGCATGGCTACATGCAGTATCTCACAAAAGTGAGTATACCCCTCACATTTTTGTAAATATTTTATATCTTTTCATGTGACAACTCTGAAGAAATTACACTTTGCTACAATACTAAAATAGTGAGTGTACAGCTTGTGTAAATTTGCTTTCCCCTCAAAATAACTCAACACACAGCCATTAATTTCTAAACCGCTGGCAACAACAGTGAATACACCCCTAAGTGAAAATGTCCAAATTGTGCCCAAAGTGTCAATATTTTGTGTGTCTACCATTATTTTCCAGCACTGCCTTAACCCTCTTGGGCATGGAGTTCACCAGAGCTTCAGAGGTTACCACTGGAGTCCTCTTCCACTCCACCCCCACAGATGCTCAATAGGATTTAGGTCTGGAGACATGCTTGGCCAGTCCATCACCTTTACCCTCAGCTTCTTTAGCAAGACAGTGGTCATCTTGAAGGTGTGTTTGGGGTCGTTATCATGTTGTAATACTGCCCTGCGGCCCAGTCTCCGAAGGCAGGGGATCATGCTCTGCTTCAGTATGTCACAGGACATGTTGGCATCACTCATGCAGCACTCATGCAGCCCCCGACCATGACATTCCCAGCACCATGCTTGACTGTAAGCAAGACACACTTGTCTTTGTACTCCTCACCTGGTTGCCGCCACTCACACTTGACACCATCTGTACCAAATAAGTTGATCTTGGTCTCATCAGACCACAGGACATGGTTCCAGTAATCCATGTCCTTAGTCTACTTGTCTTCAGCAACCTGTTTGTGGGCTTTTTTCTGTATCATCTTTAGACAAGGCTTCCTTCTGGGACAACAGCCATGCAGACCAATTTGATGCAGTGTGCGGCGTATGGTCTGAGCCCTGACTGGCTGACCCCCACCCTTCAACCTCTGCAGCAATGCTGGCAGCACTCATGTCTGTTTCCCAAAGACAACCTCTGGATATGACGCTAAGCACGTGCACTCAACTTCTTTGGTCGACCATGGTGAGGCCTGTTCTGAACCTGTCCTATTAAACCGCTGTATGGTCTTGACCACCGTGCTGCAGCTCAGTTTCAGGGACTTGGCAATCTTCTTATAGCCTAGGCCATCTTTATGTAGAGCAACAATTCTTTTTTTCAGATCCTCAGAGAGTTCTTTGCCACAAGGTGCCATGTTGAACTTCCAGTGACCAGTATGAGAGAGTGAGAGCGATTACACCAAATTTAACACACCTGCTCCCCGTTCACACCCGAGACCTTGTAACACCAACGAGTCACATGAAACCGGGAGGGAAAGTGGCTAATTGGACCCAATTTGGACATTTTCACTTAGGGGTGTACTCACTTTTGTTGCCAGAGGTTTAGACATTAATGGCTATGTGTTGAGTTATTTTGAGGGGACAGCAAATTTACACTGTTATAGAAGCGGTACACTCACTACTTTACATTGTAGCAAAGTGTCATTTCTTCAGTGTTGTCACATGAAAAGATATAATAAAATATTTACAAAAATGTAAGGGATGTACTCACTTTTGTGAGATACTGTACATCAGACATCTTATTGGCTTGTGGCTTTCATTTGGTTTCTGTGCCAATATTTTCCCATTTTTTTCAGATTTTCACTGATGTTTAGCGGCTTTCATGCCCATCTGTTTCCTGATGTCTAGTGGTTGTTATGCCTATAGAGAAAAAGTTATGCATAGAACAAAATGCAGTAGATTGAGGTGTAAGACCTGCATGTCTTTGGAGTTCAGGTCAAAACTACAGGTTCAGGGAGTGACTTAGGCAGATTAAGAGTAGAGTTGAGCGAACACCTGGACGTTCGGGTTCTGCTGGTCCGTCCGAAGTTCGGGACAAAGTCCGGGTCCGGACGGAACCCGAACGATCGCACGGACAACGAACCCCATTGAAATCAATGGGGACCCAAACTTTTAGGCACAAAAATGGCTGTAACAAAGTCTAAAAACACGGATTTTCAAACCCAGGGGTAACTAAAGTTACCCCAAGCAACAGGCACGCTAGCAAGCCCAAGGCAGGCCTGGGCCTGAAACAGGGCTTGAAGCCTGCCTGGTCGTCTTGGGCTTGCAGGTCCACAAGCGAGTTGAGATGAGAATTAGACGGATTCAGTGAGGGACTTGGACATCAAAACTGGACTTGAGGTTTCTGTACGTCCAGAATGTGGAGTTAGATGACGTAAAACAAGATACGTATTGAAAAAGAGATATCCGTATTGTTGGTGATCTGTAGTCCTTTGTCTACCCGTACTTTCGGCGATTTGTAGTCACTTTTAGACTTTTTTTA
>BLSH010164298.1:1795086-1821528 GCA_018402905.1 Glandirana rugosa | reverse complement strand
CAGATGGAAATTTAGAGCTGAGGTTTGTTTAGGCCCCTGATAACTCATCAAAGCCCCCCGACAGAGCTCCTAAAAAAAAAATGTAAAAAAATTGTAAAAATAAATTTGTAAAATAAATAAAATGAAATGGTAAAAAAATAATAAAATGAAAATAAAAATTAAAAACTACTGACACCAGTGAGGGAACTATCAGGATTGCAAAGGTTGCAATTGTGACCGGGCCCTGGCATTTCACCACCATGGGGCGGCCTGAAGATGGCAGAAAGGGGGCCTGCTGCAGAACTTGTGAAAGGGCCCTGCTGCGGTACCGTAATAAAGGGACCCGCGATGGGAGTAAAGGGCCCCAGGATCAGTGGGAAGAGGGAAGGGCCCTGGCCAGGGGTCAGGGGGCCCTTCATAATTTCTTGCACCAAGGCCCTGAAGGTTCTAGTTACGCCTCTGGGTGGCACTGATGAGGCTGCACTGATGGGCACTGATAGGTGGCACTGATGGGCACTGATGAAGCTGTGCTAATAGGTGGCACTGATGAGCACTGATAGGTGGCACTGATTGGCACTGATGAGCTGGCACTGATGGGCACTGATGAGGCTGCATTGATAGGCAGCATCGATGAGCACTGATGGGCACTAATAGGCAGCACTGATGGGCACTAATTGGTACTAATGGGGCTGCACTGATAATCAGGGCACTGATTATCAGTGGAAATGTGCCCTGTCAGAATGCCGATAACCAGCAAGGTAGCTTACATGTGATCAGCTGTGATTGGCCCTTCACCCTGATTTGTGATCAGCTGTGTTTGAAGGACACAGTGATCTCAGAGCACACCAGATGCATGCCTCAGCGGCGTGGTTCTGGGATGATGTCCATGGGTGCCCTCCTAGAACTGGACAACCACACTGTAACCGTCTTTTGGCTATAGCGTGGTCAGGAAGTAGTTAATGGCCCTGTGATCTATTTTTCATGAAATTGTTTCTTATTGTGGTTTTCTGCCTCCTTGTAACACCCTCCATGAGCTCCTGAAGCTCTACTTTTCTCCCTCATTTTGGTTTGTTTGGAATGAGCAGTGCACGTTAGTTGTGGTCACATGCACTGCTCTGTGCACACTACAAATCCCATAGTCTATAGCAGTGGTTCTTAACTCCAGTCCTCAGTACCCACGAACAGGCCAGATTTTAAGTATTACCTTGGGGAGATGCAGACTAGAATACTGCAATCATCGAGCAGCAAATGATATCACCTGTGATGTATTTCAGTTATCCTGCAAACCTGGCCTGTTAGTGGGTCCCGAGGACAGGAGTTGAGAACCACTGGTTTATAGTCTATTGTAAAGAGTGAGCAAGGGAGGGTGGCTACATTCCAACATACAGCGGGATCATGGAAAAAAACGTAGTCACCGTCTAACAGGAAGTCGGATCACAACTGCAACAATAAAAAGGAACGTGGAGATTTGGAGGAGGCTGAGAGCAATATAAGGGGCTTTTTTGAGTTAGGAATACATACTTGAATAGAATTAAAAATAAAAAAACAGAGTTTAGTGTTACTTTAATAATATGACTATATACTGAATGATATTTTTTTCTGCTTTTATATTTCATCATCCGTCATAAAACTTTGGTAGACCCTAGATACTATGCATAAAAGCATCTAGAGAGAAATCAGCTCTGCCTACACCCCTGCCGCCTTGGCACTAGCCCAGGAATGCCTTACTGTAATTATGTTCCAAAAGACTTGAATTGCTGCAATTTCTTTAGCTACTAAGAGGAAACTGGCAACATCAAACTCTTTTTTAACCAAACAGAGAATTCACTACAAAGACGCTGTCACTGTAGATTTTCGAAATCATCAAAGCATTATACCCATACATGGTTAAACATTAATGCAAAATATGTCTAAAATGACTTTGCGTTAGCGGTGAAAGTGTTTGATCACTGACATTCTACAACCGCCAGCAAACTCGGTGCCCAGTTCACTCCTAATAACACAGGATGGTTTTGCCCAAGCCGTAATGAGAAAACTCTAATGTAAAGCCCCATTAACAAAGAACTTTACTCAAGGAGGAGATGTTAATGAGTAATGAAACAAAGAGCTCTGTTACCCAGATTAAATGCTCCTGTGTCTAAGTACAAAGGTCATGTTGCAAAGTGCAGCTGCTAGTCAGCTCATAACCCTGCCGCAACCTTGGATTCCCCGGGTTCAATGTCTGTCTTCCTCCCTTCCTGTTACTAAGCTGACTAGTGCAAGGCCTAGCCAGGGTTCAAAGTTTACCATGGGAGAAAGCTTGCTGGATACCTTCTTTGTGAACAGCTGCACAGTATTATAAATAGCAAAAAAAGAAAAAAAAAAAGCTAGGGAAATTGGTCACTTAAAATTGTTAAAATAGAAATAGAATGGACTTTCGCACCACGTAAAACCTTGCAAATCCACAAGTTGTAGAATCATATTCTAATTCAAAAGACTTTTTAAAAAGTTATAAAGAAACAATGTAAGTAATAAAGCTGAAATCGGTGTTAAATCCCAAACCAAAAACATAATATATTGCAGCTTACCAATCATTCGATGTGGTGGCTGCATTCGTCTTCTTTTTTAGGCTTTTCCCCTCTGTTTTCACATAGTGACCTGGCCAGTAACACCTTCTGTAATAGAGTATGGATATATGGAAAGAACCTGCATGCTGTGAACATTGCTCTTCAGCGAAACATGTTAGCAGTTACTTTGTACTTGGTGAATATCATATTAAAAATTTGGATGGATTCCAGAGTGCGGGTTCTTTCCATATATCCATATTCCGAGTTTGGGATGCGTGGGAGGTCGTCTGAACCTGGCACCTGGAGTGAAGGTACCAGTAACCAATGCGCATATTTGGAGGTTTTCACAGTTAGAGCGTTGCTACCTTGTATTAGTGTACCGCCAATCTGGATGAAGGAGCACCTTTGGACAGCAGCATTGTTAACTGTTTGCCAACCGCCCCACGTACATATACTGCAGGTAGCGGCTCCTACAGGCAGAATTGCGTACAGATACATGATTCTGCACTTCTGGGTCCACCGGACCCGCTGATTGGTCACCGATGTGTCCAATCAATGAATGCAGGGTCCTGGGTTTAGTAACACTTTAATGACAGTCCCAATTAACCTGCATGCAGAATAGATAGGTATAGATCTGGTAAAGTCTTGGCACAGGTGCAAGGTAGATGTGGTTCAGATGCAGTAAAGGCTTGGTATAATGCAGTATAGGGTTGGCATAGGTGCAGTCTAGGTTTAAATAACTGTGGTATAGAGTGCGGTATGGATTGGGTACACTTGGTGTCCTGCTCTCAGTGGCTCAAACACTGCTAGCAGTATCAGAAATGGGGGATCAGCTCTCTCACCCATCCCCAGGATGCTGTCATGATTTCTCACTGTAGAAGGGTTGGGCCCCCTTGGTCTTTCCCCAAAAGCCTCTGGTGATCAATGGTGGGAAGCAAGAGGGTGAATGGGTGCTCCAGTCTCCCTGCAGCAGTGATGCAGGTGCTGTGATATTGGTGGCGCTGCGCTGGTATGGTCTCCCACTGACAGGCAAATATTCAGACAGAGGTGCTCTCTTTGAAGGGTTACCCTGAGGGATTCCTGCCGTTCTGTATCTTTTGGGATGCTTGGAGTTCTGTCGGATTGCTTGCACCGGGTTTGTTTTTCACCTTTTGAAGTTCAATTGTTTCGTTGCTTTGTTTTGGCCTTTTGGGGAGCTTTGCGAGTGGGGGAAATGCTGAGTCCTTCCAAAAGTATCGCTGGATGGCTGGCTTATTCAGATGTGGTGGCTCAGGGTGATAATTTGACTTTGATCATTCGAAAATCTAAAACTGATCAGTTGGGTCAGGGGACTAGGGTGGAGTTTGGCAGAGTTCTGGGTTTCTCTTTGTGCCCGGTCTCTGTGGTGCTAGATTGGAAAAAAAGTATGGTCTGCTGAGCCTGGGCCATTCTTAATCCATGCGGACAGTACAGCAATGTCACGGTATCAATTTGTGACTGTTTTGAGAAAATGTTTGGTGGCGGGTGGTTTCTCGCCGTCTGAATATTCTTCACAATCGTTCAGGATTGGGGCTGCCATGGAGGCGGCCAATTGGGGTTTGAGCGACCAGATTCTGCGGCAAATTAGTTGTTGGGAATCTCAGCGTTTTCATTATATGTTTGTCCACAACTCCTTTAGTCCTTGTGTGTCAACTTACCTTATGTTTCTCCCTTGTGAGTTTAATTACCACCTTAATAACCACACTGGTAATTAAACTCATTTAGTGCCTTATATGCATTAAATTAGCCAAAGAACCTGTGTGATTCATATGTGTTCATGTTTAAAGGGATGAGGTGGCAACCCTAGTTCTGGGCCTGCTGTGGTCCAGAGTATTGACGGAGATTCAACGGTATGCCAGGATGGATGGGCCCCTGGATGTGCAGTTGATGCATGTGGGGGGCAATGATCTCGGACTGATGGCTACTTGGCAACTTATCCGTGATATCAAGTGGGATTTTCTCCGCTTGTGGTTGTCCTTCCCGGACACCGTATTGGTATGGTCGGATATCATTGGCATGGCGTCCTGGTGCATGGCTCGGTCAGTGGACAGGCTCAATAAAGCAAGGATTAAAGTGAATAAGGAGGTGGCTAAATATTTTGTCTATAGGAGGGCTAGCGGTGCACCATATAGAGCTGGAGGGAGATAATTGGATAATTGGAGATCGAGTGCACTTGACCATGGTTGGTATCGACATGTGGTTTATGGGTTTGCAAGAGGTGCTTCAACGGGCCTTGCAGCTGAGGCTGGCCGCCCATGTGTGAGGTTTCACTGGTGGGCATTTGTGGTAGGGGTCTCAGGTTTGTGAAGGTCGGAATATTAAAATACAGTACATGGATTGGAACGGGTTGGGCGCATCTCGGTATGGGTACCTACTCTACTAAGGAAGTAAGGAGCTATCAGTCATCGGGCTGCATCAGGTGGGAAAACTGTTAAAAAGATTGTCCCTGAACTGGTGTAACTACAGCTAGGGGCCAGGATGGTAAAGTGGTTGGTGATACAGCCGATGCGATAGAAAAACTTCCTTCAATAACCTGAGACATATATTCAGTCAGATAATTTAGGTTGTAAAGTTCTTGTTTAAGTAAAATGGAATAAAAAAGTTTATAATGTTATTTATGGTTGTTAATAAAGGGCTGCTATGGTCATTTAAATCCAAGAAATGTATTGCGTATTTATTTAAGCTGTTGGTTGGGATAAGGGTGATAGAGGTAGGCTGTGGCAGCCGCAACATCAGCTATATTTCAGTCAAGAAAAGGCCAGTAACTGCATGCCCAGCATTAGTGGAGGGCCTACATGACTGAGTTGCTGGGTAGGCTAGAATTAGGAGGAGGTTGTTGTTTTTCAACAAGGTATTAGGGCCTGCCCTATTGGGTAATATGGGGGGCAGGGTGTGGCTGGGTGTGGCAGCGGAGGTCCAGTGTAAGGGAGGAGCCGTTTAGGGTCAGTGGAGAGGCGGCAAGACGTTTTTCCCTCCCTCCCCTTACTTAGCAGAGGACTAGTTTATTTTAAAAAGCGCCTATTGACACCGACGCTCACTAACGCTCATTAACGCCAATACAAAACGTAGAAAAAACCTCAGATTTTTCCCTGACGTTTTGATTATTTTTTTGCATACACCTGTGTGTATGAGGCCTAATAGAGGAAGGCTGTGACAGCCGCAACATTAGCTATACTACAGTCATGGATCACAGCAGAACAACACTGGATTCACTGGGACTGTTTGAGGACAACCCAGTGACAAGACAAAGGGGAAAGAAAAAAATGTTTGGGGAAAAGTACGTTTCTTTTTAACATCACTATTAATCATATACTTTTTGATACCAAGCAGTTTGGAAGTCAGGGCTTCGAAGAGATCTCCAACCATTTTACTATTTGCTCTTTAATCACAAAATATTTTTATATCGCTTGCTTGTTTTTCTCAATACTGGAACGTCTCACCCTCAACTAATAGTATCTCATAACCATTCCCTACATGTTTCAACACAAATGTTGGCTTCACCAGTGGTCAATGTGGAATATTGTGCTCAGTGCAGCACAAATCCCATTTTTGCATATGGTAATTAGGGGGAAAGGTTGTGGCATAGTATTATTTTGGGTTGGAATGTACTGGTTGTGCAGAGGAGGTTGACGATTCCACAGCGCTGTCTGCGAAGTGTGTCTAGAACACAAAACTGGCTGAGCAAAAATACTAATTATTTGGTAGGTAGAACAGTTCTTGTAAATATTTAAAAGCTAGGTTCACCTTTTTGACCGTTTTTTTCATGTTACACCCATATTTAACCAGCGTGACGGTGGCAAGTTGGCTTGTTATCGCGAAACGGCCGCGATAACTAGTATTGTGAGCGGGGACCAGGGAGCGGATAGAGCGGACACGATCGCCACCTGCTACCCGCGATGGCCCTCCCGCAGTGAGAGAACACGGATCTCCATTCTCATAGAGGGGGAAGGCCGGTGATCACAGGCTTCCTGTATATGGAAGCCGTGATCACCCCCTTCCCCCAGCCAGGCCAGCCCACACACAGTTAGAACACTCCCAGGGAACACAGCTAACCCTTAGAACGCCCCCTGCAGGTTAACCCATTCACTGGCAATGGCATTTACACAGTAATCGGTGCATTTTTATGCTGAATAAATGCCAATGGTCCCAAAAAAGTGTCAAAATGGTCCGACATGTCCGCTGCAATATCGCAGTACCACTAAAAATCGCAGATTGCCGCCATTACTAGTAAAAAATAAAAAAATAATAACCACAGAAATGAATTCTCATCATTCGTAAACACGGCAACTTTTGCGCAAACCAATCAATAGACGCCGATTGCAATTTTTTTTTACCAAAAATATGAGGAAGAATATAAATCGGCCAAAACTGATAAAAAAAATGTTTTTTTTATATTTTTTTGGGATTTGTATTTTAGCAAAAATTAAGAAAAATAGTTTTTTTTGCAAAATTGTCGCTCTTTTTTTGTTTATGGCGAGATGACGCAGAGGTTATCAAATATCACCAAAAGAAAGTTCTATTTGTGGGAAAAAAAGGATTTTACTTGGGTACAACGGCGCACGACCGCGCAATTGTCAGTTAAAACGACGCAGTGCCGAATCGCAAAAAGGGCTCTGGTCCTAAAGTGGGAAATTCCGGGGCTGAAGTGGTTAAGGTATAATATGAAACATGGTCAGAGTCCGCTACCCCCACTCTCAAACCACCACACGTATAGGAAGGTTCTTGGTCAGGTCCTGCTCAGGCTCCTGTAATTCTTTTAATTTTGTGGTTCTGACCGCACAGCTGTATATCTATTCTATTCAAAAAGATCTGTGAATAGAAAAACAAGTCCCATCTTTCACTGCAGCAGAAGAACTCTTAGTTCTCATTGGAGCACACATGCGTTGATGTCACTGCACTTATAGTCCATTGATACTTCCTCAAGGGTTTGGTATTGAGCTGGGGCTTGAAGAATAGTCTGCAGGAACCTGAGCATTGCACCTGTGAAACACTGATTGCTGTTGCTTTGCAGGTTCCATGCAAAAAACATAAATAAATGTACTTTTTTTAATCAATGTGGGTACATTTATATTTGTTTTCAAAAGGAGGAGTTAGACTTTAATGGTGTATTTAACCACTAGAGATCCGCGCAATAGACGAAAGACGTCTACAGCGCGGATCTGAATATCCGGGTGGACGTCCATGGACGTCCGCCCCTTTACACGCCCCCTGCGCGCACTGGGCGGCGGCGGCGTGTGCGGCCGCCGCACGCTGCGTGGGCGTGCCCGCGGGTCGGCCGGACTCGATGTCCACTCCTGACCCGCGATCGCCTGCAAAGCCGTAGAACGGGGAACTGCCGATGTAAACACGGCGGTTCCCCATTCTGTGAGAGGGGGACAAACAGATCTACTGATCCCTGTCACTGGGATCAGTTAGATCTGTTATGTCCCGACCAGCCCACCCCCCCCCCCCCACAGTTAGAACACACCCAGGGAACATTGTTAACCCCTTCACTGCCCCCTGCTGGTTAACCCCTGCACTGCCAATGACATTTATACAGTAATCAGTGGACATTTAAATTTCTGATCGCTGAATAAATGTCATTGGTCCCAAAAAAGTGTCAAAAATGACCGACATGTCCGCCCCAAAATCAAAGTCCCGATAAAAATCGCAGATCGCCGCCATTACTAGTAAAAAAAAATAATAATAAAAACACCATAAATCAATTCCCATAGTTTGTAGACGCGATAAATTTTGCGCAAACCAATCAATGAACGCCGATTGCGATTTTTTTTTACCAAAAATATGTAGAAGAATATAAATCGGCCAAACCCAATGAATCATTTTTTTTTTATTTTTTATTTTTGGATATTTATTAGAGCAAAAAGTAAAAAATATTGTTCTTTTTTCAAAATTGTCGCTCTTGGTTTTGTTTATAGTGCAAAAAGTAAAAACCGCAGAGGTGATCAAATACCACCAAAACAAAGCTCTATTTGTGGGGAAAAAAGGACATCAATTTTATTTGGGTACAACGCCGCACGACCGCGCAATTGTCATTCAAAATGCGACAGCGCTGAAACCTGAAAATTGGTCTGGGCAGGAGGGGGGTTTAAGTGCCCAGTAAGGAAGTGGTTAATCAGTTGTCTGGAATTTAACTTAAAGGGATTACATAGAGAATGAATAAGCTTTCACAAAATAGTTACACCTGGAGAAAACTTGGCCAACTTTTTTGGCCCCAGGTGGTCCTTGTATTGTTGCACTGATTAAAATAATAATACAGATTTTCACAGCAATATTGTAAAATGTCGGTATTGCAAAGGCAAACAAATCATTTCCCTTTAAAATGTTCATTTATATTCTGCGAACTGCGAGCATATTTGAAGAATACATGCATCCTGGCAGGCATTCATACATAGCAATAAGTGTTTGCAGCCTAAACAAATATGTAAGAACATGAATTACCATCTACTGACTTCATATATCCAGAAGCGGTGTATAAATTATTGCTGCTCCTTCTTCTGTGCCCCAGGATATTACACCTTGCTCATTATTGGTATATTAAGTTGATTACATGGCAAGTTTCAATAACACTGACATTCCTATACCTGAAAAGCAAGCAAAGGCCTAAGTCAGCGTTTACACTTTGTTTCCTGGGTCTTATTTCAAGAGATCCTGTCATGGATTTAAATGTAGGTGAAAGCACAGAAAAATCAAGTCATTTTTATGGCTTACTAGTATTGTTTTTCCTTTCCATTTTTTTTCTTTATTATTCACTTTCAAAGTGCCCTTGAACTTGCTAGGAAATTTGACTAATCTAGAAATAGTCAATTTCCTAACACTGCCCCATTGCATATTATAGTCCTCTCCTATCCTGGGTATGTCTAATTACTCTCTGTGCTGGCCCAGCTCTTCTTCCCCTTATATCACCTCCCTACATAAGCTTTTTTGTAGGAGCTGGGGGGGAGCGAAGGAGAATACTACAGAGTATCACCTAAGCGACATCCAAGATGGCAGCATCCAGCAGTAGTCTCAGGGCTTTTAGATTTCCACACAAGGGAGGCTTTTACAGGTAATGAGCATGCATAATACGCTAAATGCACATCATAAACTTATGTCGGGATGCTTCTTAAGTTTTGAAATCCAAAATCTTCCCTGAGGATTATTTGGTCTGCTGTGGTTATAGAGTGGTTATACAAGGATCATGGCAGCAGCTGCAGCCATGATCCTGGTACCAATTCTTTTTAGCCGGCAAATGGCTATCTTGTAAAGTGATTACTTTTACAGCACTGCGAAGACCCCCCCCCCCCCCAAACCAGCACATGCTGTAACAGCCGGGTGCCCACACTTGCGATGCCGGTGCCGGTGAGAAGCGTGGATGAGAGCCAAGGCTTCGGCCGGCCAAACCACTGGATCATTGGACAGGTGAGAGTGTGTTTATTAAAAGTCAGCAGCTAAACTTTTTGTAGCTGCTGACTTTAAGGCCTCATACACACGGACGTTTCTAAAAAAATAAACAAAACGTCGGGCCCGACGTCAAGGAAAAAAAGTCGGCGTTTTTCAGCGTTATGCATCAGCGTTTTTCAGCGTTAGTGAGTGTCGTTTTTAAAAAAATCATCCCTCTGCTATTTTTCAACCTAAAAACGTCGGCGTCAAAAAACGCCGGAAAACGCCGGTATAATAATAGGTGGCGTTTGTTGGCGTTTGTTGGCATATTGTGGCGTCGGCGTCAAAAAATGCCAAAATGTTACAGCCTCAGAAAGCAAAGGCTGTGGGTTCTAGTTTCAGCTCACCATCGCCGACGTCATCTACAGCTCAAAAACGCCGACGTTTTTATGGGGCCATTGACTAACATAGAGAGCTGCAAAAAACGCCAGAAAACGCCGGCGTCAAAAAACGTCCATGTGTATGAGGCCTAAATAAACACAAAACTAAGTTTTTTGACTGTACTTTTGAGCTATGTTAAATACCTATTGTACCCTATGATAACGTTTTACCCACAGACACCAATTTTATCACCATGAACTGAGAGTGGAAATTTAAAGCCACAAAATGTGTATTATTTGATGAAATAAAAAACTGGATGTTTTTCTTAAGCAGACAACCTGTGCCTATCCTTTAAGGCCTGGTTCACACCTATGCATTTTTTAATGTGTAGCCACTGCCCCTTGGGTTTGCTGGTTGTAGTGGTTCACCTGCTCACACTGCCCTCAATCACACTCCTTACTTGAGTCAGGAAACAGGCTGCCTCTTTGTTTTTGTGTTTTTATTAGGGGGTTAAACTTGGATGGGGTAAGAGATGATTATGGGATGCCCAAAGATCAACAGGTTTTTACACGGGACCTCTATATACATTCAGTATATACACTTCTCCTTCTTCCTCCAGCACAACTCTTGCTTCTCAAATGTCATCTTGGTCCTCTCTCCTGCACAACACTTGTTTCCGGCCTAGCTAGCACATGGTGAGGCCTGCTCTGGCATTGACCAGGCCTCAGTAACCGTGGGCCCCTATAGTGTAGAGAAAGTTTGAAGGGTGCTAGCCGTCCTGATGGACTACTGCTCCCGGCCCATCTTCCTTCAGGCCTCACCAGTCCTCCCGACTGCATCTGCCTGCACACTGCTCATTGACACCAAAGTTTCAGTCTCTTCCTGCACCTCTTCCAGACTGTCTTCCTCCCAATCTGCTGCAGAGTGCATCTCCACTTCCCTGGGCTGTGTCACTCACCAGAGACTCTGCTGGTAGTACTCTCCTCCTGCTGTCCTTTCCTGCTCTCTCCTTGTGCCTCTCTGCCAGGATCTCACTCCTCCTGGATGCACCTGAGCCCCGGGCTGAGGTCCCCCCCCCACAGACTTGGGACTCCCTCAAGCCCCCAACAGCCTTCAGTACTCCGTCTCTGTTCTCCAACTTAAACCTGAACTCTCCTCCCAGACTGGGCTGCCCCAGCTATTTGAGAAGGCCTGCCCCCAGCCAATCCAGGTTGAGGATTGGTCAGGGCTTCCCAAATACCAAGCAGTTCCACCTCTTCTGCCCCACTCCCCTTTTCCATAATTTTCTGAAAAAAACAGGAGAGGTCTACCAAACAGTGTCACCACCTACAGTCACCAGCCACTCCCTGGACCACTCCCATGCCCAAAACCAAAACAAGAAGACCTGGCAGCAGCCAAGCCTGCCTAAATGTGCCTACTCTAACAATAAAATCCTCATCTAGCACCTACCTAACTTAGAGGGCGCTACAAGTGCATTTTCAGTTTTGCAGAAACACTCTACAGTCCATTTAACATGGTTTCCTATGGGTCATGTTTACATCTGTGCATTTTATGGAAAGAGCCAGGGATTTTTTTTTTCTTTTGGTTTTTGGTTCATTAGACTTCAATGAATCAAAAATGTGTATTGAAAAATACAAAATGCTCCTGGAATATACAAACTGCAACCTGCATAGGTGTGAATCAGGCCTTAATAACCACTTACGGTGCCTATGCCAATCAAACTACCAACAGGCTTTTTTGTGCTGACTCCTCTAACCAATTAATTCACCCACCTGAGAACACCACAGAGCACCCAGGATGGGAATGCATGAGGCATAGAGAGAGTACACTGACCCTGCATGGAGACAGGTTTTCTCCACCTGTGCACAAGGAAGGCCATGTGTCCCCCCGCTGGATGAAGGAAGCCTCAATAATAGTTGTCCATTTTGACCTTTGTTCCTTCTATCGTGGAAGCGTTTTATTCTTCTTTCTGAATTAATCTATTACATTATAAGGGCTCTCCTACCTCCCTCTCTTTTCTATACCAGTTACCAGAGACCCCTCAGGATCCTATATGTAAATAGTGATTACAGCACCCATGTGAGGTATCGCCGTGCATGACAGAGTTAGACTACTGGAACCTTTTTCATGTTTAACTCTCAACTGATCATCTGTAAAAGTTTTAAAGTATAGAGGTGTAAAACATGCTCAGTGGAGTTCTGCTTTAAAAAGGCAGTACAGAATGAAAGAAATGTTTTTTTCAGACATGCTGAACACATGGGACCAAATGTTAGACAACCTTTGCTGCAGAATGTTGTGTTATCTCAGGCTATGGGCTATTTCTGTAGGACAGACAACATCATAGACACTAAACACTTACCCAGAGATGTGTGAATGAACTTCACAGTGTCCACCTGTGGTCTGCTGAGGGTCTACCAGTGTGGTCTCATCATAGAGGTCATAGATGTATGAACTCATTGTGAGCTTCACCTGTGCCCTTGACTTTGCTAAAGCCACAGGCGGATGTAACACAAAACCTGAGTCAATGTCAGCTAGGCTAACATCCAGCCATCCAGCCAGGGGCTAGTATACAGCAGAATGTGTTGGTTTTTCTAATGCAATAAGTCACGGAGTGCAAGAGGAGCTCAAAGAAACTCAGAAGGAATTCAAAAGTATCTCCAATGCCACCTGTCTTACTAATTATTACCAGCTGGTTTTATTGGCTGTGCATCCAGTTATTTGACCTGATCTAATGTTCTGACTCATGTA
Source organism: Glandirana rugosa (assembly GCA_018402905.1). NCBI lineage: Eukaryota > Metazoa > Chordata > Amphibia > Anura > Ranidae > Glandirana > Glandirana rugosa. The sequence goes on along the minus strand of BLSH010164298.1, from coordinate 1,808,494 downwards.
CAAAGTCAGACAAAACAACAGGAATCATTTGATTGTGCCTGTATATGAGCAAGCTGGAGTCAGACTGTAGGCAAACACATAGGTGAGCACAGAATTGAGTGTTAAAGGGTTTTGTTCACCTTCTGCAAAAAACACCCCACTCAGTCAATGCCCCAGAAGATGCACTGTGCTGTGAAGATGTCTAGTTATGATTTTTATTGAATAGTTACGTTGGTCCAGCTTAGACCAATTTAAGTAGGAACAGAAGACAGAAGCAAGCACTGTAGTAGCAGTGACCAATAGAGTGATTGTAGCCTTCCACAGGAATTGCTCAGGTATGAGATATTCGTATATGTTCAGATATATGCAGCAGAAGTTATATCCAGACTTCAGATTTAAGTTGCATACTTGTAGGCAATGTTGGCCTCTACAATTTAAAAAAAAATCTTAAAACCCAACTCCAGGCAACAAAAACATTATCCCTTGTAGTTAGGCTGTGCCTGCATTGCAGGGGTTAATAGCTCATTTTAATCTAGGGGAGAGGAGAAACAGTCTCACTTACCTGATCCTCTGCTCCACCCAGCAGATGGGGCTCCCCCACACTCTGGGTGGACTGTCCCTCAACTTCATCAAGTCTTATTCAGGGCTATTTAGACTTTGATGGGCTTGATAATGTGGGGACCTTAGAAAGCTAGAGTATGAGGGAAAAGAAGCAGACCAGAAGGGACCAGTCTAGCTGCAAGAAGGAGTGAAGAATCAGGTAAATAAATCTTCTTTTTTGTTCCCCTAGATTAAAACGAGCAATTAAAAGATAAGTGTCGGTTTACAAAAAACAAACATTTGTAGCAATGTGGTGTTAGGCAGGGTTCCTAACAAATTTAGTTTGCTTGGTGGTAACTAGCCTGGCTAATTGTTAGGGGGATCCACTGACTTTTCCCTAAATCTGGATTTGATGCACCTCTCTCTTCTGTCACTAGGTGGCATTGCTGCCTGTAGCATTAGAATGACAAGGGCATGGTAAACTCAGGCTATGAGTGGATAGGTTGTTTCAGCCAATTGGCAGGGATTTTCTTCAGCCCCTTGGCCTTCTGGGAAAGCCTATTTATTTGGGAGGAGTCAAGTGATTTTGGTTCTGCGCCACCTGGATGGCTGTCTGGGTGGACATGTGTTACAAGGCTCCGGGTTGCAAGGCCAGATGCCTGAAGCCTATCCCGGGAGCACCTGGCTGCTAGGCTGCCTGAGGCCTATCCAAGTTTGAGAGAAGGAGTGCAGGGTTGGGGCTTTTGACCAATCGAGTTGCAGAAGCTTAGCCCGAGGGGAGCCTGCACTCCTGTTACCAGAGGCAAGTGAGGAACAAGGTCAGAGATAAAGGGGACACAGTCGCCTCTAAGGGACACCTACTCCTGTTAACAGAGGCCAGTTCATGGAAGTCTGAAGAAGTACCAGAGCAGTCTTATTCACTAGCCGGGGGCGGTGAACAAGTGGGAAAGCTTCAGCAGAGTGCCAAGCCAAGGACCCAGTGGGCTAGCAGGGGTGACGCTTGAGGATTATACAGTGAGTTAGCTGTGGAAGAGCTCAGGGGATCCAGTGATGATTGGGACCTTGAAGTGTAGTGAAAGACCGGGAGCTCAGTGAGTGAAGATCTACATTAGGATACTGTGAGATGTGAGAGAAGATCTATAACGAGTTACGTGTACAGATCTCTATGGACTGTTGAAAGTTCAGTTGCCATAGGAGACAGCAGTTCTACAAATACAGTTGCTGCAACCAGTTTAAAGGCCCTCTACCTGTATAACTGTCTGCCTAGTATTTTTGTCTCAGAGTCTGCCAATTGCTATTGCATCTGCCTAAGGGTGTCCCGGCCCTTACCCTCTCTTCACCAGTTAAGAGACAATAAATCTCTTTTTGCTGCATTCAAAAAGTGACTGGCGCCCATGTTTCCAACTTGCATTACACCCATCATGCCTAGTAACCCACACCGTGAAGAAGGATGTCAGCTCTCCCTAACTCTGGAGGTCACCATTAGGCCTTTAGAGGGCTGAGACACTGCTACATTCTCACCTAGATGGTTACAGCATCGATGCGATCAAAGACAGCTGATAGCTCAGAATGTAGAGCAGAAAGCGGTCACTGTCAGTCACCGGCTCTCTGCTCTGGCCCTCCAATGCTCATCGGAATGCTGGGCTGTGGAGGGGGCGGGAGCAGCAGGCTCAGTCTCTTAGCAGTGTGCTGAGAGGCTGAGCCAGCTGCTAGTGAAGCAATCGGGTGGATTCCGACATTATTGTCAGGATTCCTGCAGAGCCTGGACTGGATCTGTCATGAGAATCTGTGACACAGGAGTGCGGACCTAAGTGCACTCCTGTGATTCCCCAGGAGAAGTATGGCCAAAAAAGCTTTGGCTATACTTCTCCTTTAATCCAGTGCAGGCACAGCCCCATTGCAAGAGATCGTTTTTTTAGCTGGGCTTTAATGGTAGTTTTCCCCCATCCTTTTCTGTTTTCTGAATGCTACAGCCGTTGGACATTTGCCCGCTAGCATAACAGGCCATGTATACTCTTTCTCTCCCTGTAGCAGCAAACACTGACCTTAACCACTGCTGCTATAGGGAGAGAGCACATGCACTGCACATGTGCAGCCTTTAAAGTGTTACCCACAGCAGTAAATTTAGTCTGTATATGCAGTAAAGCATCATTGTTATACTCACTGGAACCTAAGGGGTTAATCTTCTGCATTGTGGAAAACGGTTGTTTGATCTTGTATGCACAGATCTTCCACTTCTTCCACTGTCCCGATAATTTCCTGATAACACAGAGCCTATGGAGCCAGGCTGCACATGTTCAGTTTGGTGTGTATTGCTAGAGAGGTTTTGTTTTCTTGGGAGCAATGGCGGCAGCACCATTAGGGGCACAGAGGCACCGACCCCCTAATCCATGCGCATGGTATACACAGGCAATTAGTGGGACAATTGACAGCTGCGGGTGCTCATCTCGGCTTGCCACCATGGACACAAATGAAAGAAGAAAGGAAATGGTGGCACACCACAGAAAAAGTCAAAATCTTGACTAAGCTCCGAGTGGTGGAGCGAAACGCATTGGGGTGTGGCCTGGTGGGAGTTCAGGCTGAGGTTGTCATTCCACTTCTAACCACCCGCGTGGTTGTGCGACATCGGGGATTTCCTCCTCTCTCTCTTCAAATTCTTAAAAGTCGTTTATTTGTCACTAAGCCAGACATGAACACAAGACAGGTTGACGCGTTTAACATGAATCACTCGTGCTTAGGGTAATCACAAGTGATTTGTGTGAAACGCATCAACCTGCCTTGTGTTCATGTCTGGCTTGGTGACAAATAAATGACTTTCAAGAGTTTGACTTTGTCTGTGGTGTGCCACCATTTACTTTCTTCCTTCCCCTCAAATCCATGCTCCCAGCCCCTAACCTACATGCAGAATGTCGGACACATGGATTTCGATGGATTTTTTTTTTTTTGAAGCACTGAGCCCATCCAATTGTGTGGCATTAGCAAATTAATATACGCTAATGTCTTCCTGTTTCTCCTTCCGGCTAATCAGGAAGAGAGTTCTGAGACCCGATTGGCCGGGAGTCCTAAGATCCGATTGGCCGGGAGGAGAAGGGAAAAGGACTAGGGAAAAGACGCGGGGGGGTGCCGAAGCCACAACCTAGATTGGGTAAGTGGGGGTCTGGCGGGGGGCCTGGCGGGCAAGCGAAGCAGTGATCGATCAAAAAATCAAGCAACTGGGGGTGGGGGGTGGTTGGCTGGCTGGGGGGGGGGAGTGTGGCTGGCTGGGTGGAAGTCGGCCCCCCAAGAGCATTGAGCACCAGCCGCCACTGCTTGGGAGAGTGCATGTGATCAGCACAGGGCCAATCAGCACTGTCCAAACAGAGAGTCGGGGGTCTTGCAGTCTCATAGGAAAGTCAGAAAACTCCTCCTACAAGTCTTAACCAGTGCTTAGCTGGACACTGATAGAAGTCACAAGACTGCTATATACTGCTGACGAGAAAACTTATTTATCAGTTTATATTTACTAAAATAATTGCATTCCCGTGTACTGTGTACTGTGGGAGGCCAGATATAGTGAATGCAGGGTCCTGGGATTAGTAACACTTTAAATAGGAGTGGCACTCCTCCAATGGTTGTAGTGTCCTGAAAATAGAACCCAGCAAAGGGGAAGCTGCCATTATGAATTTTTGGAAAAAAATTTTATGCTGTACCACTAACCACTTAAAAAATAAAATTCATGTGAAAACACACAGTGTAACGCACAGCATTGTGTGACAGGACAGACATTCACAAAAGTGAAGAAGCAGGCGGTGACGAGCACAGGGGGTCAAGTAGGACTGAGAGAGGCAGACATACAAGGGGCCAAGAAGAGGACAGACTGAGATATAGGCACCACACAGCGAAGGGGAGAGGACAGACAGGCTGATAATCTGCCACATAATCAGACGGACTAGAAAACAGACATACAGACAGACAGCACTAATCCCTAGCAATAGTGCAGAGAATTCCCACCATTTATATGTGTCATGGTATTTATCTGAGCCGGAAGATTAAGTCACATAGGGTCCATTAAAACGTATGATGTTTTTTTTCTCCTGAACTTTTCATCTGCTTCTGACAAAAGCACAATCAGTGAAGTGTACTCCATTCTGGTGGTGCATTGAAGAACAGCTCCGCTCAAAAGGGGAAGTTCTACTTTAAGCATTCCTCCCCCCCTCCTATGCCACATTTGGCATGTCATTTTTTATGGGGAGGGGAGCGGGTACCTAGTTTTGACAGGTACCAGCCTCCCCCCACATTTTACTACATACAGGTCAGTGTCTGGTATGGTTACAGTGTGGCACCCCCTACCCCGTTCACCCCCCTACCTGCTAGAAGCCACCGCTATCACTCATGCACATGTAAACCTGTGTATAATGTGTAGACACACCGTACATGTTTTCCAAACCATATGTTTGGGCTACCTGTTGGGGCACCTCAGGTGGGATCGTCAACTCCTGCCTTCCTGGCAGTATTATTGGTCAATCTTCCTGGGTGCATAAGGTTGTCACTGTTGTTAGGCAGCACTGGACTTGTGGTTCTCCATCTCACGGTCCGCAGGGCATTGGGGGGGTGCTAGGTTCATCAATCAGCTGCTGGAACATGCCTTATAGCCATAGTTGTCAGTTGTCTTCAGGGAGGACTGCTCATGGTTCAATCCTCAGGGGTTGTCAGGACCTCCGCATAGGTCATTGGGGCTCTGAGCTGTCTTTGGTGGTGTGTGTGTGGGGGGGGGGGGGTTCAGGCCAGGAGCTTCCTTCACCCAGGATGGGTTGGGCTGGGACTCTACTTCTACCATTCATGGCTACGTTTATCTCCGCATTCCATCTATGCCATCTGTTGTGCGGGCATGGTTAGGAGGGGGTAGGAGCAGGCACAGCTCAGAGCCTATATTTTCCCCAAGAGGAAAGGGGGAGGGGGGTCTAGACATTTAATGTTAGGATGTTAGTTCAGGTAGGTCCATTGTCAAAAAATAGTGGTTTGGGGCGGGAGGGTGGGGGTACAGATCGAAGCTTCCTTCACCCAGGAGGGGTTGGGTTGGGACTTGTAGTTACACAAGTGCATGGCTGCTCACAGCCTCCCACTTTGTAGCATGGTCCTGAGGCGGTGGGGGAACATGTAGCTCAGTTCCATGTCACCCCAAGCAGAGGAGGGGTGGGGGTCTTGGTATCCCACAGCTTGATATGAAGGGTGTCAGTACCTATAGGTCCATCAGCTTCCATAGCTCGGATGTCAGGGGCAGTACAGGTAGGTTCGTTCATCGGTTGCATAATGGACGTGTTTTTCAGTTCTAGGTGTCTGTTTATATGGGTCATCATATTATCACTGCACATGTTATAGTGTTCATTTTCATATTCATTTCTATGTTGTTTTTTTTTTACCAGGATATGCTGGGACTGCTAGTTCCACAGGGCACAGTTGCTCACAGCTCCTTATCTCCTCGGTACTATTTGTCCATGCAGCCATGGTCATGAGGGTGTGGAGGGCTTATACAGATCATTACCATTACCCCTAGTTCGGAGGGGGAAGAATCAGCATCCATGGTCCACTGATGTAGGGCTGGCATAAGGGTAAGCCCATTTCTCATCAGTTCGCATTAGGCGCATTGCATCTTTGTTTTTCATCACTTGTGTATCATGGTAGTTATGGCACATACACTACTAGCCGTTTCCATTCTCATATGCATTCTATGTTTCATCACACTTTCGTTCAGTCATTCCATCATGTATACACGGGTATAGTTAGCTAGTTATCTTACGTTAGAATCTGTCATGTCTACAGATCCATACGGCTCAGGTTTTGTTTTTAAATGATTGTTGGATCACAATCTTCTCGCCCGTATACCATACGTCATACAATGCAAGTTTATCTCATCACACATTTACTACTACCCGCCATGGTCTGTGGGTACCTTAGCCCTGAGTGTTCATTTTTAATTACCTGTCTTTGCGCTGAAGGCCCACTTACTGCATACACTAGGGTGGTGTTTGTCATTAGGTTCATGTTCACGCGCTGTTGGTCTTGTCATTACTGCACCTAGGTCCATTTACACGAAAGGGTGTTGTTGTTTTTCATGTTCTGGTTGTCTGCTCTCATTTTCTCTAGTTGTGTTTTGGAAAGCGACAAATTTGTGTTCATCACTCCAACCCTACGTGGGGATTCAGAGCATAGTAGCATCCCAATCATCAAGGAGTTGGACTATATCCGAGCTCACAGCAGGGCTTTGTTACAGGGGTATTCCTTTTCAGGCTACAGACTGGAAGGCATAACTCTTCAGATTGTTATTCCCCACTCCCATCCACCAGCACAGAACAGGTTTCTGCACTTAATTCTTTTACTCAGATTCATGCGGTGCTAAATACACTCTCCATGGCCATGCTACAGTTGCAAGACAGGTTGGAGGTGATCGAAGCTCGCTTAGCTAGAGCTGAGGTGTCAGCTGCACCCCTAGCTCCTGCTCTTCACAGCACTTCTGCTGGTAATGTCAGCATTCCCTAAGTCGACCTGTCTTGTCAAGCCTTCTGGTTCGTCATGACTAAGTAAAGTAATTTTCATTGCTAGGGGCTTGTTTAGGATACCACCCATCTCCGGCCTTCAGACAGTTCCCGTTGGATAAATTCAGTAGGCTTTCATGGGCCTCATCACTCTCCCGTCTGGGTTTTTTGAAGGTAGTAACTTGGCTTCAGCAGACGGTCAGGCTTCCATTATCGATGAGTTGTTGGAGGAAGAATGTTCCAAGGGGTTGTTTGTGATTGATTTATGTCTTTCACCATCATTCTGCATGTGCAGGGTCAGTCTCATCGGGATGGTCAGTGGCAAGTTTTTTTCATATTGAAAGCGGGTTAGCTCGGCAGCGGGTGAGTGTGACCCCCTGGAAGGGTTCACTACACAATTTAGGCACAGCGACACAGCAGTTTCAGATGAAAACAAAAAGATAGTTTATTCTCACTAGTTACCATGTGAAAAACAGAAAAACAAAAACAAACAACAAAATAAATCCTAGGCCACTTGGCCACTGACTGCACAATAGGTTTCCCTCTCTGTAAGCTGGGTACAGCCTACTGTTGTACAAAGCTCCTATCTCTCACTGCAGGATATACAGCCACACAGGCCTTACCGTGTACAGGATGTGTGTTACGCTCCCCAGTCTATGGTCACAGATACTGGTTCCAGGATGGAGCACTCGCCTATGCCTGCAGGGAGTTCTTGTAGAGGCCTTAATGAGCCAGTTCAAGTCAGCTGGGCTCATTACTTCTACTCCTGCAAGGCTCCCAGCACTCCCCCTAGTGGTATAAGTCTGTATACACTTTAAATCTTGGGTAGATGTACCTGCCATCCTGCACGCAACCAGGCGTCTTTACCTGCCTGCTGTCACAATATATATTGTTGATTATGATTTGTCTTTGCCTCATTCATCTCACATTCCAAGCCTCAAGTCCATCATTCCCGCTGAGGTTTTTCCGTTGTAATACTCATCCGTGGATCAGGCTATCCAGCACATTCTACAGTTAGGTGGGGGTACTTGTTTATTCAAGGCTGATATTACCAATGCTTGAAGCTACTTCCTATCCGTCCTGCCCTCTGGCAATGGCAAGGTTAAAATGGCACGAACATTGTTATTCCACCACCAGGTTAACCTTTGGGTCAAAAGCTGTCCTTGCTTATTTGACACCTTTGCCCAAGCACTCTAATGGATCTTGAGTAACTGTAAAGTGGCCAGGGGATAATTCATTATCTAGATGGATTCCTACTGTTAGAAGATCCTGGTCATCTGCCCAGGGAACTGCAGTCTCTTACAGGGCTGTTTCTGAGCTAAATGTCCCCTTGGCTGCCCACAAAGTGGAAGGTCCCACCAAAGTCATCACAGTTTTTTTTTTTTTTTTTGGACTTCACTCTCGACTTTGTTCTCATAATTGTGAAGTTGTCCTTGGAGAAACAGGTCAGATATGTCAGATCATTAATTTTTGTCTGATCCCCAGTCTGTTCAAAAAGGGGACTTACAGTTACTTTTGGGTATGCTGAATCATGCCATGAGGATTATTCTACAGGGTAGAGCTTTGTTCCAGATTACTGGCCCTCCTTCCCCTGTTTCTGGACTCTGACTAGGTTGTCTGGTTACAAGCAGATGTACAAGCCGACCTAATCATGTGGGACCAGTTCCTGTGTGAATGGCATGGCATCTCCATGTTCATTCCACAACCAACAAGCAGGTCTCTCAGAGTGTTTCAGATGCTGCTGTCTCAGTCGGTTTTGCGGCTTTTGTTGTATGTCAATAGCTGGCCAGCAGTTGGCTCGGGAGGTATTTCGTCTGCCCAAGTTTACTCATACTTCAGCATTGTTTGAAATGAATCAACACAGACGGTGGCGGTCACATGGGGACCAGTTTGGTCAGGTAAGTGCTTCATGGACAATTTGGCCACAACCAATATTGTTAATATAGGTAGATCGGGGTCCCTTCTTATGATGTCCTTCATCCATAGGTTGACATGGCTAGGCCCGACAGACAAGTTTAATTTCCAGGGAGAGTTCCTCCGTTTTTTTAGATTCTCAGAGAGCCATGAGGTGCCATGTTGAACTTCCAGTCACCAGTATGAGAGAGTGAGAGCGATAACACAACATTTAATACACCTGCTCCCCATTCATACCTGAGACCTTGTGACACTAACAAGTCACATAACACCGGGGAGGGAAAACGGCTAATTGGGCTCAATTTGGACATTTTCACGTAGGGGTGTTCTCACTTTTGTTGTCAGTGGTTTAGACATCAATGGCTGTGTGTTGAGTTTTTTTGAGGGGACAGCAAATTTACACTGTTATACAAGCTGTGCACTCACTACTTTACATTGTAGCAAAGTGTAATTTCTTCAGTGTTGTCACATGAAAAGATATTATAAAATATTTACAAAAATGTAAGGGGTGGACTCACTTTTGTGAGATACTGTATTTACTTGACTATTACCTGTTATTTTTCCATTTTAGCATTTCATAATCACACCTATTTTTTCTGTGTCGTTTGCCCTCTTTCAGGCATACTCACCAGCTAGACCAAGGCACACCTCAGGTCTTGGTAGTTAGGGTTATCGCATTTCCAGGTGAAGACTCTGACTACAATAGCGAATGTTGATTCGCTATTGTCACAAGTGGGTGGGCTCGGGGTGCAGTGCCCTGCGCCCTGATCCCACCCTTTTTGAAGCCAATTAGTGCCTCAGGCTCTAATCATGTGCGCTGCATAAAAAAAAAAGCCTGTAGAGCTCTATGTGTCCTGTGTCCCTTATGGACGGCCACTGCTGGTCCATGTGCTATTTTATTTGTTCTTGAGAGATGCAGTATAAACTGCAATGCAGTGTTCCTCTTCAGTACATTAAAGTACGATCAAAGCCTTGTTTTTTTTTGTTTTTTTTGGTAAATTATAAACATGTTATACTTACCTGCTCTGTGCGGTGGTTTTTGCACAAAGCAGCTCCGATCCTCTTCTTTTTTGGTCCCCCGCCCGCGCTCCTGGACCCTCCCCCTCGAGCAGTGCCCCCAGAGAAAGCAGCTTTCTTAGAGTGATAGACTCTACTGTAACATGCAAATAATTTGATTCCAATTTTATATTTTAAAGCCATTCCATGATCCAAAATGGGGAAATCTCAGAAAGACAGTGGAACACAAAGAAGATGTTTGGGATGAGTTGGTAGTTATTGACAACTGGCTCCCCAAATTATTCATTCTAAACAACAAAACAGAAATATTAAAGTGGTTGGTCAGTTTACCTTCATCCATTCTATGCACAAGGGTAAAAAACCTACTATGTGCAGCATCATTTCCCCTATTAGTACACATCTTCTCCCCCCCAACCTCAAATCCCCCCACCTAGCACAAATTGTCTTCCCCCTTCCCCCTCCCAACACAAATCCCCCCCTAAACCACCACTCTTAGCACCCTCCCCCAAATTTTTCCTCCTAGAACAATACTTACCATTTGCAGCCCCCAAATTCCCCTTTGCAACACAAATCTCCTCCCCCCAATCTCCTTGTGGTGCCCCCAATTCACATGATACCACAGTGCCCAGGGAAGCCCCTTCTGCCCACCCTTGTCCCGGTTTTGCTGCCAACTACCGCACTTGTAATTGAATGGCACTGCAACGTACCACAATGCATAAATGTAAAGACTGCTAAAATCTTTTTCAGAAAAATGTTGTAAAAAATGTAATTATGTATGCAGTTGGTTATTCAGCCAATCTGTGACAACTAAAGGGAGAATAACATATGAATCACTGGCTATTTTAAATTTTTTATTGTGCTTTCTTTGTGGAAGGACAAAGATAAACCTGCATGCTTACCCAAATGTGCAATTTCCAGGATGGATTTATTTCTACAAATGATACATCTCTTTCTCTCTGTTTCTTGAAGAAAGCAATAAGAGTGATTAACATCTGCGCCTTCTTCCTTGCTGCCCACGGTGTTCAGCGCGATCTTCCTTTCCCACAGTAAAATGTTGGACTCAGACCGGGAACATGAGGAACAGACAGTGAAGTTAGCAGATGTGATTACTGAGGGTGTCACAGTGATTGCTTTTGGATGCATGCCACCGGCGAAGTGTTTTGAAATTCTTATAGGAGTATTTATCCATATTCAGAGCTTGATACTGTATCTACAGATCTCCGCTGACCTAGTCTGCGCTCTACAGATGTTAAAACAAAGTGGACAAAAAAAAATCCTACATGTTTAATGCTTATGTCTTGGGATTTTCTTTTTTAATGAATTGCAAATTTGGAACGTGTTTTATCTTCCACAGTACAAATTTGTTTTAAATCTTGCTGAGTCTGGTTATAGCGGATTCATCAAAACTCGGCTGTCACAAGGAGATGGGGATGACTATTGTTCTTCATGCAACATGTCTGGTCCTGGGCTGTGCCGATGGGGAAAAGTGCATATGAGGTCTATGTGGATGGTTTTTAATGGATTTGATATGGAGGGTGGTGGGTGGATTTGGGCCAAATATATAATAAAAGGGCACCTGTCAATTTAGTGAACTTGTAGAGAACATAAATTTGGTAAATTGACAGCAGTCATGGTGTAGTGGTATAGCTTGGTGTTCCAGGGTCCTATTTAGAGATATGAGCCTTGGCTCCTAGTTGTGACCCCATGACTCTTCTCCACATCCAGTAATATGCTACACGGGTCCTGTCCATGCCCACATAACCCCTCTACATCTATAATATGATACACTATATGGCTAAAAGTCCTCCTGCCTTCCCATTCAAAGTTGACCACACTAAACATTACAGCACAATGTTGTCCGTTCTCTAGCTGTGCTGGGTACCCAGCCTGCTCCCTTCCAATGATCAGACTTCTGCTCACATGCCCCCCCCCCCCCCCCCCCCATGCCGTAGAAATATTTTCTAGAATTACATACTCACCAGATGAGATGATCACTGTTAATAAATCAGAAAATTCATAAAACACAATTTAACTCCTTGATCTCCTCCAGATCACTATATAACACTTTATGGTGGTCACATAAATTCTGATCAATATACAATTCGATCACAACAACCGAATCTGCAAATGATCGAGTAGCCATAACTTCCCCTATGATTGATTTAGACCAGTGGTGGCTGGTGGTATATTTCGGGGGTGGGGGGGCAGTCGGTTGAGTCCGCACACAACCACCACAACCATCGGTCGGTCGAAGAGCTCCGCACTTACCTGCAGGCAGCGCTTCCCTCTGGGCAGAGGCTTCATCCCCTGAATCTCCTCCAGCGGCCTCCACGTCTCTTCCCTCCTCCTCCTCTCTCCTGGTCGTGGTCCAATAGGATCTCTTGCCGTTTTGGCCAATCGGGAAACTGATCTCAGGCCCCGCTTCCTGATTGGCGGGGAGGGGATTCAGTGTGACAATAGCGAATATTCATTCGCTATTGTCACACTACTGGGTGGGCTCTGAGCCCACCCTTTTTTGAAGCCTATTAGAGCCTCTGGTTCTAATCCCATGCTTAGAACCCCCCCCCCATTGGAATCCATGCATCTGGTAGATTAGGGGGCGGACGCATGGATAGGGGGACAGTGCCCCTGCACCCCTAATGGACGGGCTGCCACTGATTTAGACTCTAGATTTTGATCTGATTTGATCAAGCTGAATTGATAGGCCAGTTCCACATTATTAACAATCAATTGTTCATCCATTGGTAGCACCATGAACCTTTGTTCATGAGAAAAATCATATTTAAATCAATCATCAGATTATGAGATTACATCGTGGAAACAGAGATGCTATCAATAATTTACTATCATGTGTTTACTGTTGATCAAAATCCCCTTCCCTGTATGTGACATATTGATCAAATGGGTTGTCGACTATAGATGAATTATTCCTATTGGAAGAGATGGATCGGAAAATAATTCAGTAATTTCTTGAGTGTGTAAAGCCACCATTAGTGTAATAGGGTCGTCTCAGTCAGTTAAAATCTCCTCCTTCTATTCCTTACTTCAGTGGTCTCCAAATTGCGGCCCTGAGGCTGAATGCGGCCTGTTGCTTGCCTTTATCTGGCCCTTGAGACATAATTCCTGCCACTGACATCAACAATGGGGCATAATTCCTTCCACTGACACCAGCAATGGGGCACTATTCTGCCAACTGATACCAACAATGGGGCATAATTCCTTCCACTAGCAACAAGAACGGGGCACTATTTGTGCCACTGATACCAACAATGGGGCACTATTCCTGCCACTGACACCAACAATGGGATGCTATTCCTTCCACTGACACCAACAATGGGGCACTATTCCTGCCACTGACACCAACAATGGGGCACTATTCCTTCCACTGACACCAGCATTGGGGCATAATTCCTTCCAATGACTCCAACCACAGTCACCTTCCTTAT
>BLSH010164298.1:1770078-1794403 GCA_018402905.1 Glandirana rugosa | reverse complement strand
GTTATCTATTTTAAGTCAAAGATTCGCTTCCTGCTAGCATGTTCTGCTTCCTGGCCACTTCCTGACGAAAGGCGTTTGTGAGCTGCAACCTTTGTCCGATTGATTGATTTTGTTATCTGGTCTCCTGGCCTCTAACCTGTTACCTATTCCTGGACTTTGCTTCCTTGCTATCAGCCCTGACCCCAAAGTCCAGGCTCCGCAGAGAACACAGGCCTCTCTGTTCTCTCCTCATCCAACTATTGGATTTGACTTGCTAAGACAGAAATGACATTAATGTGTGAGAGATACGTGTGAGTGAGATAAAAGTGCAAATTAGAGGAGATCGATCGACAGGCACAGCTGAGACTTTCAGACTCCTCTCACGTCTCCTGCGTCTTCGGAATAATTCCAATCACTGTTGTGTTCCATTTTTCTATTGTTGATAAAGTGGACCTCCAGACAAATGTTCCCCTGTAGGGAGCCTCATGGTCAGCAGAATGGTTTGTGTCAGGTGCCTATGGAGACATTGTGATGAGCCAAGCCGCTGAGACGTCTTACCAGGCTCTCCCTGCGGCGCGCTCTGCGTCATGTGAGGATGCAGAACACAGTGGGAGCCAGGTTCAATTTTCCAATAGTGTACACAGGATGGAAGGTCACCCATCTGATGATCGGGTCTGATAGGGGAAGCTTATGGAAAAGGATTTCCTGTTGCCAAGAAATTTTTTTCCAGTTACAGTGACAAGGCAACTGGGATCAATCTAGACTTCCCGATTGAACCAAACATTGCCAATAACTAAGTTACCTACACTATATATGTATATAGGTGTCGTGGCAAGTGGAAAGCTGAATAAAGTGATTAGCCAAGGAACCTTGATCTGTCGGTATTTAAAGCAGTATTAAACACAAAACCAAACAGTTATTATATTGCAGCTTACCATTTCTTAAATGTGATGGCCGCATTCATTTTCTTTAGGCTTTCTTTCTTCTATGTACACCTGGTGATCCAGCCAGTAAGGCTGTTGTTTTTTTTTTTCAAAAGAACAAGCTCTCTTGAAGATGTATCAGTTACAGGGATGAGACAAACCATTCAACGCTGATAGAGGTGCTTACAATGATTCATTTTATTTATTTATTCATGTTAAACCTTTATCCCAAAGGGAAAAAAACTGTTTACTGTAACTGCTTATAAAGTGTTGGCTGGAGTTTAGCTTCAATATGTTAGTGTAATTAAAACAGAAGTTCCCCCTCTCAATAAACATTGACCATTTTTAATCCTTATGCTGCTAGCTTTTCACACTTCTCCAGTAGGGTTGCCACATCATCCCTTTAATCCACGACACATATGAATTACACAGGTTCTGAGGCTAATTTAATGCAGATAAGGCACCAAGTGAGTTTAACTACCACCTTAATCAGCCACAGAACCTGTGTAATTCATAGGTGTCCTGGATTAAAGGGATGATGTGGCAACCCTATTCTCCAGTTGCTTCCTGGTTTTCAGGCCTAGGCAAATATTGTCATACATCCAGTGTTCAGGAGGGAGGGGGGGGGGGGTTTTCTCAGCTAAGCACACCCTCTTGCCTTCATACCTAAGCTAATGGCAGAAGGATTCCAAGAAGTAAATGCTACATGAATCATATGCCCCTATTCAAGATGGCCACGGCCAGAAATGCTAGTGGGTGTTTTTCAAATCTCTCAGCCATATAAAACAGGAAGCCATGGATGGATGAGTGAGTTTGCATTAAATATTATAAATGCATCAACCACTTGCGGGACCACCCACCGTACATTTATTCTGGCAGGGCAACCGCTCTGCACCAGATCATGTACCTAGTATGTGATCTGACACTTCCGGGTCTGGGGCGTGCACCACCGGTGACCCACTCCCGCTGTGATCACACACAGCGAGAGCCCAGCAGCGGGTACCATGGACTCGATGTCCGCCATCACCCACCGATTAAACAGGACACAGGCAGAATGCCAATCTTCCTATGTAAACAAGGCAGATTGTCGTACTGTCAGAAGGGAAGGTATTGATCCTGTGATTCTGCAAAGCAGGAACCTGGATCTTTGCCTTCCCCTAGTCAAAGCACCTCCCCCACAGTGAGTAAATACAACCTAGGCACACATTTAACCCTTTGATTGCCCCTGATGTTAACCCCTTCCCTGCCAGTGTCATTAGAGGCGGCACAGTGGTGTAGTGGTTAGCACTTTCGCCTAGCAGCAAAAGGGTTGCTGGTTCGGATCCCAACCACGACACTACCTGCCTGGAGTTTGCATGTTCCCCCTCTGCCTGCTAGGGTTTCCTCTGGGTACTCTGGTAATTAAAAATGCAGTGCATACTAGCTCATTATGCTATTGTCTTGCAGCGTTTTTTTTTTTTTTTCACAGGGTAGACAACCACTTTAAAGACACAAATTAATGCAGTTCTGTATGACTTACATAGTTACAATCGGATTCACCCTGGATCAACTTTACCTAAAAATGTTAGTACCCAGTTATATTATTTACATTAAGGAAAGAATCCAGGCCTTTTTTAAAGCAATCAACCGTGCTGGCCAAAACCACCTCTGGAGGGAGTCTATTCCACATTTTCACAGCTCTTACTGTGAAGAAACCTTCCCGTATTTGGAGATTAAATCTTTTTTCCTCTAGACGTAAAGAGTGCCCCCTTGTCCTTTGTGATGACCTTAAAGTAAATAACTCAACACCAAGTTCACTATATGGACCACTTATATACTTGTACATGTTGATCATATCCCCCCAAGAGAGATCAAGAGAGAATAAATTCAGTTCCTCTAATCTTTCCTCATAGCTGAGCTCCTCCATGCCTCTTATTAGTTTGGTTGCCCTTCTCTGCACTTTCTCCAGTTCCCCGATATCCTTTTTGAGAACTGGTGCCCAAAACTGAACTGCATATTCCAGATGAGGTCTTACTAATGATTTGTACAGGGGAAAATAATGTCTCTATCTCTGGAGTCCATACCTCTCTTAACTGGTTCCCCACCGCGCGCCATCTTTTCACAGCGGCAGTCGGGGAGCCCTGCGCGAATCGCCGTAAATAAGCGGGGATCCGCATTTGGCCACCAGGGGGCGCGCGCCGCACTCCTGGGGAGTGTGCTCGCGGCTCGGGCGGACCCGATGTCCGCCAGCGAGCCGCGATGAGCGGCTACAGGGAAAGAACGGGGAACCGCCGATGTAAACACGGCGGTTCCCCGCTCTGTCAGTGGGGCATGAGAGATCTACTGATCCCTGTCACTGGGATCAGTTAGATCTCTCATGCCCATGTTAGCCCAACCCCCCCACAGTAAGAACACACCCAGGGAACACGATTAACCCCTAGCTCTCCCCCCGCAGGTTAACCCCTTCACTGCCAATGACATTTATACGGTAATCAGTGGACATTTAAATTTCTGATTGCTGAATAAATGTCATTGGTCCCAAAAAAGTGTCAAAAATGTTCTGACATGTCTGCCCCAATATCGCAGTACCGCTAAAAATCGCAGATCGCCGCCATTACTAGTAAAAAATAAAAAAAAAATAAAAACCCCAGAAATGAATTCTCACCATCTGTAAACGCGGCCACTTTTGCGCAAACCAATCAATAAACGCCGATTGCAATTTTTTTTATCGCAAATATGAGGAATTATGTAAATCGGCCAAAAACGGTGAAAAAAATGTTTTTTTTTATTTTTTTTTTGGATTTGAATTTTAGCAAAAAGTAAGAAATTTGGGTTTTTTTGCAAAATTGTCGCTCTTCTTTTGTTTATAGCGGCGATAAGAAATCACGCAGAGGCGATCAAATACCACCAAAAGAAAACTCTATTTGTGGGAAAAAAAGGACGCAAATTTTGTTTGGGTACAACGTCGCACGACCGCGCAATTGTCAGTTAAAGCGACGCAGCGCCGAATCGCAAAAAGTGGTCTGGTCCTAAAGTGGGAAATTCTTCCGGGGCTGAAGTGGTTAATACAAGAAAGGATTTTGCTTTATGACTTATGACTTAATGACTTAATACATAATTAAATTTATTTTTTAAATGCAACCAGTGTTAGTACCTTGATTTGACTTTGTACCAGCCAGCTTGCAACCCTCTGTGAAGCAAGTGTGCATCATACAAATAACATACTTATTTTTGCTATATTTTTATTGTTTCATCTGCAATAAAACTTTTGACTTATGAAAAAAAGAACCACTGTACCCACTATACAAATGCACCTCTTGCTTTCTTGAACTATGTATTGAAACCCTTTTTTTTTGCTTTCAATAAAATATTTGAACAAGAAAAAAAAGAACATGCTGAAAGGAGGAGAGAGCAGAATGACAGAGAGACGAGCTCACAAGTGTGCTGCTTCTCTATTCAATGTCCATTCACAACCAGTAGGCAAGGACATGACCTAGTTATATTACTTAAAGCAGACCTTCACTCCAATACTCCATTTCTGCCCGTTGCCCCCATTTTCTCCTAACCGAGAATGATGTCTCCTCTGCTCCTGAAACCTCCTGGAACATACATGTCACATATCCCAGGAGACATCATTTTTAATACAGCAGTCAAGAGAGGGGGACAAAGCAGTGCATCATCAGGGGGCCAACTGCCTGAACCAGGAAGAGACAGCTGGCTCCTGATGATACCAGGAATGAAGATGGTAGCGTGGGACCCAGAGTCCAGCACAAAGCAGTGGATTACAGCAGACCTACGGTGGATTCTTGAGCATGTGAGCATAATTTTTTAGATAACCCAGCTTACAAGGCAAGGTGGGATTATATAAATAAGGAGCGGGTGGGTGGGTTATAAAATTTATAGTAGAGAACCAGGTTTCCTGTTCTGCCAGACAGTGCTGTGCTGTCTGGCAGAGCTGTGTAAATCATAGAACTGGATCAACAGTAATACAAACTCTTTGGCAGGTATAGCTTCTCACAAGTATGCATTAATCTTGTTTATTTAGCTGTTTGCCTGGAATTCAACTTTAAAGCTAAAGTTGGCAATAGTGTGAGTTCACAGCGTACCATCCAAGACCTAACCATTGTCATACACACTAGGGATAATTATGTCTGGATTTAATTCATCTACCAATACAGAAGAAAGCAATGTGCCTGAAGGATAAACAGTAGGAGAAGTGAACTCAATTTATACAGGGTCTTGGTGGGGAGCCAAGGTCGTGACTATGCTATACTACATTGCTAACCACTTAAAGTAGAAGTCCAGTCAAATACTAAATCTAAATGTAAACCTGCTCTCACCCCCATTCTTAGCCCGCTATTAACTACCATGTAGAAGAAAGATGTCTATGCTTATCTCTTCACCAGGAACCTGATTTCCCCAGTGGCCTGGTCTGTGATAAGGAGAAATCGCTGACAATGGCTGCAGTGCCCATGTGGTGACCTCACCCATAGGCTTACTATGGGACAGGTGTTGTTGGCTGTCCCTCCTCTACACCAAAGCTGCCGCTGGGAGGTGATCACATGACCAGACTATCCAGGGAATAGGTAAGTAAAGACATCTTTCCTCTACAGCAGTGGTTCTCAGCCTTTCTAGTGCTGCGATCCCTTGATAAAATGTACCCTCCCACTTCACATTCCTCGCCAGTCAGCTGACCTCTAGTCTCCGCACCCAGCCATGCCGTGAACTGAATGGTGCGGCCACGGGCTCCAGGAACAGCTCAGCTGGGTGGCCACAGGCTCCAGGAACAGCCCTGCTGGATGGCCGCGAAAAGGCTGGGAGAGTGGTGTGGGGTCCAGGAACAGCCCTGGATTTGTTGATCCCTGACAAATCGGCATTCGATCCCCGATGGGGTCGCAACCCACAGGTGGAGAACTGCTGCTCTTCAGGGTATATAGTATAGGGCTTAGAATGGGGGAGGGAGAAGATTTAAGGGTAGATAGAATTTTACTGAACTCCTACTTTAAAGCAGAAGTAAAGTCTGCTATATTGTTTTTAAGGCCCCCCAGGTGGGTTATGCCATAATGTACTAGTATGCACAGCATATTACTACATTATGGCAGACTTACCTGTCATATGGTGTCCTCCAGTACAGCACTGGGACTGATCCAGCAAGCCCCGGGGCTTCCATCTTCACCCGGTCTTCCTTCTGGGTCCCAGGCCTTCGGCCACTTGATAGGCCAGGCCGCGATGACGCCACTCCCGTGCATGTGCACGGGAGTCACATCACCACGGCACGGATCAGGGGCCGATCGGGCCATAAACGTTTGCTGAGCTGCGCTGCACATGTGAACATGACAGCTGACAGGCAGAAGGATGCATTTATGGCAGAAGAGACCAATAGGGCCTGTCAGCCATTTGATTAAAATACAAGTTTACATCCACTTTAAAGCTGAATTGCAGGTATCAATTTTATTGCAGTTACATTGGGACAGCTTGGAGCAATGTAACTATGTATGTGCCATATCTATGAAATGTCTGTAAAAGCTGGCGATCCCACTGTTGTAGTCTACTACTACAATGATCACCACTTTCATCTGGGTATTATGCCAAGCAGCTGCCCTGCTCCATAGTAACCACAAGAGGTTTCCCACTTGGCCTTTCACAGAATACCTTGCATTATTCTAAATGCATGCAAGGCATTCTTGAATTGGAATAGGTGAGGCAATGATGTTGCAATATCCACTTCACCCGATCAGAGAACGTCATTCATTGAGAAAAATTCAAGGTGTTCAGGGAATAGTGCCCATGCCGAGAGAGCACCCCTCCCCGTGGTTATTATGTAGCAGAGCAGCCACTCAGCTACATTTATTTTTATTATTATTATAATACAGAACCTATATAGCGCCAACAGTTTACGCAGTGCTTTACAATATAAAAGGGAGACAATACAGTTACAATACAATAAAATACAAGAGGATTAAAAGGGCCCTGCTCAGAAGGGCTTACAATCTAATAGAGTGGGACAAGAGTTACAAAATTTTGTAACTGTGGGGAATGAGCTGATGAAAGTGGTAAAAGATTAGTTGAATATATGATAGGCTTCCCTGAAGAGATGAGTTTTCAGGGATTGCTTGAAGGCATCTAGAGTAGGAGATAGCTGGACAGGTTGAGGTAGAGAGTTCCAGAGGATGGGAAAGGCTCTGGAGCAATCCTGGAAATGCATGGGAGGAGGAGACAAGGGAGCTTGAGAATAGGAGGTCTTGAGAGGAGCAGAGAGGATGGTTTGGGTGATGTTTGGAGACAAGATTGGTGATGTAGCTCGGGGCAGAGTTGTGAATGGCTTTGTATGTTGTGGTTAAGGAGATTGTTAGTGCAATTTGCGACAGAGAATATTAAGTACGGTTGATTGGAAGCCAGTGTAGGGATTGGCAGAGAGGGGTGGCAGACACTGAGTGGTTGGTAAGGTGGATAAGTCTGGCAGCAGCATTCATGATAGACTGAAGAGAGGATAGCCTATGGAGAGGTAGACCAATGAGAAGAGAGGTGCAATAGTCAAGGCAATGATTTCCAGGTACCAGAGCAGTCCCACAGGTATGGCATATGTACACTTACATTGGTTCAGCTTTACCTACTCTGCTAATCTCTTTGTTTTAAGTTTTTCAAGCTGTTTGCTACTCACAGCCTATGACAGCTGACTACAATTTATTGTACAGCATGTCATTATCTATGGTCTGAACCCATTCACAGTTTCCAAATATACAATTCTGCTTTTAATAATGTCACAGAACACGATTGACTTTTTCATATTTCAATTTCACAGCAGTTGTAGTGTAGAGATTTGGGGGTGCTCCCATAGCTCAGTATCTATGCAGAGATCACGTCTCACATTTTAAAATTTGGGAAGTAGAGGATTATAGGTCAGGATTGAGGTCTCAGAGCAGAGCACACTGGAGATTATTCCAGCCGCCTCCTCTACACAAAACAGAGCGGGTGTAAATTTGACTATGTAGTCTACATTATCGCTGCAATGAAAAGTCACCTTGTGGGGATTTTGTGATAAACTTGAAGGAAAATTAAAGTGACTGAATGTTACACACAATCTGTTTTTTTTTTTTTCTGAAATCCCGAAAGCAACTTGTAAAACATTTCTTGAAGGGTTTGTACAGTTGAATATTTTAGCAATTCATGAGCAAGCTTCAGACCTAGGTGAACAAAAAAAATTGCTTATTGCTTGCAGGGAGGATTCTGGGATTCAAACACTGTGTCACCTCTGGAAATACATGTTATTGAATTGCTACAATGAACATTTATTATAAAATATATTGGTTTAGGATTGCAACAATGTATGGGTGAGCCATCATTAAAGCAGAACTAAAGGTAAAACGTTTGTTTCATTTTGGTTAGTGTAAGGGAGAGGTATAACACCTATCAGTTGTTTGTTGTCTTTTGGCCATCTGTGTCCCAGTGGGGAGATTTCCCTTTACTTCCTGTGCCACGTCCAAAACAGGAAGTGGGAGGCAATCCCTCTAAAGTTAGGAAATTCTTGGGAGTCCCCAGAGCCAGTGTCCCTATTAAAAGATGTGTGTTCTTGTCTTTTACTTTCACTCTTTGTGATAACGGTACACATGACATCTCCCTTGTGATAAACTTAAAGGAAAATTAAAGTGGATGAATGTTACACACAATCTGTTTTTTTTTTCTGAAAGCAACTTGTAAAACATTTCTTAAAGGGTTTGTACAGTTGAATATTTGTCACCTGTGTCACCTCTGGAAATACATGTTATTGAATTGCTACAATGAACATTTATCATAAAATATATTGGTCTAGGTTTGCAACACTGTATGGGTGGGCCATCATTAAAGCACAACTAAAGGCTAAACTTTTGTTTCATTTTGGATAGCATAAGGGATAGTTTTTTTGCTGTCTGTGTCCAGTGGGGAGATTTCCCTTCACTTCCTGTCCCACATCCAAAACAAGAAGTCACAGGAAATCCCTCTAAAGTTAGGGGACCCTTGGTTGTCATCAGAATCCCCAGAAGCAGTGTCCCAATTGGAAGATTTTCCTTCTATTCGTGTTCTGGTCTTTTACTTTTTCTGATAAGGGTACACATGACAAATAGAGGGGATCAATCTCCCTAACAGGTATACAGATGCTAATAAAAACCTGATAGGTGTTCTAATCCCTATCTGCTCTATTAAAAGTTTTGCCTTTAGTTATACTTTAAGTGCTGGTTCACACTAGTGTGACCTCTGATGCAACTTGAGTCACATGACAAAGGAAAACACATTAAATTCATTGGTGCCCAATGCCCATTCTCATCAATGTGACTCTGTGTGATGCGACTTTGAAAAGGGTTCATGTGCTACTTTGATTTGATTTACAGTGTAATTTGGCTCCATAGAATAAGCAAAGTGGCATTAAAATCACACTAAATAATTGCGTTTAAAATCACTTAAAATCGCATCACAGCAGTGTGAACAGCGTCTTAAGTCCAATTGAATGCTCAGTTTAAATTAGCAATGTGCAGTAGAAAGGCCATGCCCTGTGTGGAAGCAGTAATCTCCTTGCGGAGGTCTAGCATGCCCCCTACTGAGTCAAAGCTAGAGGTCACCAATCAGCATAGAGCATAAGCTTTTCTGAGGTCTGACTCAGTAGGGAGCATGATGGATCTCTGCAGTGAGATCGCTTCTACCCTACAGAGAGGGCTTTTCTACTTAGGATGTAGCTGCTTCAGTTAAAAAAAAACAACTTTAAAGGCTGGTTCACAACAGCAGTGCAGCGGCAGGTGTGCGGTGCAATCCAGCTGAGATCTGCGCAGTGATGATGCACAGAGCTCAGCAGATTGCACTGTCTCCTTTTTTTAAAAAACAAAATTTATTGAGATTTCACACAGACATCTCATAAATTTCAATTACCGGACACAGTGAGAGGCAGTGAATTGCCGCATTGTTTTGCTTTGCGTCTATTAAGGTTCTTGCAGTAAAGCCAAGGAAGCTTAAACCTCTGTAGTGTATTAATGTGCTTTTACTATACAAAAATGCTCCACATACAACCAATAACAAATTTAGAAAAATAATTCATGACAGATATTACAAAATATGCCTACAGTGTACAAGCTATTTATTCTTCCTAACAAATAAGCATGTATAATACATGCAATAAGTATACTGAACTTCCACTCAGCTTGGTTCTTCCTTCTCCCAGGATCCTACAGACTGTTTCTTCTTTGAAGTCCTACAAACAACTGTCATTTATTCCTTAGCACATGTTTAAGTCCTTTCCCCTCCCCCCACTTCTTGTACATCATTTCCTGTTCTGAGTTTCACAAACTAACCCAACTGGTTTATTAGTGTATCAATAGGGAAGGCCTAGCTTCTAAAACCCTATTAATGCTATAAAAAACAATATATATATATATATATATATATATATATATATATATATATATAGTATCTCATTAAAGTGAGTACAAACCTCACATTTTTGTAAATAAAACAGTGCCCCATTGTTGGTGTTAGTGGGAGGAACAGTGCCCCATCATTGGTATTAGTGGGAGGAATAGGGCACCATTGTTGGTATTAGTGGGAGGAATAGTGCACCATTGTTGGTATTAGTGGGAGGAATAGTGTGCCCCATTGTTGGTTGTCAGTGGGAGGAGTAGTGCTCCATTGTTGGTATGAATTAGAGAAATAGTGCCCCATCATTGGTATTAATGGGAGGAATAGTCTGCCATAGTTGGTGTCAGAGAGAGGACTAGTGCCCATTGTTGGTGTCAGTGGCAGGAATAATGCTCCAAAGGCCAGATAAAAGCAAGAAAAGGGCTGCGTCCGGTTACAAGATGACTAAAATAATAAAAGTCTGGCCAAAGTATTTAGCTATTTAAAATATGTCTATGTTATAGAGTACCCCTTAATTACCTCTTTTGACTGGGGGAGGAATATAGTGTACCTGGTGTGGTAGAGTTGGCAGTGCATCTGCATGCGCAATTGTGCGTACAGGAGATTTTTTTTTTTTGTCTAATTATATGAGTTTTATTTTTTTATCCTGTGAATGTTTGTGTACAATAACATTGTATCGGTATGTTTAAAAAAAGGGTACGCTTGCTGGGTTTAGACAATGGACTATTCGTAACTTTTCTACAATAAGACATGTTGAGAAACTATCTATTATTTGAATTGTACCTATTGTGATGGTCTCAGGTCACAGAGACCAGTCTGACATTTTTTAAAGTGCCTAGGTCATACCATTATGGCCATCCCAAACTTACCAATGTGATTTCATCAGGGGGAAATGTTGTTTGCTTACTGTAATGCAATAGAGAATGTGTGTGTCAAACGTAATTTATGGTGTAGCAGTATAGCTGGGAAATTTCTATGTGAATTTATCCTGACCTGAGAGTATTTAAAACAGAAGTCCTTCTTTACTGACCCTACAAGTAAGGGGGGAGTTTATCAGCAAGACACTTGCAGTGAGCATAGAGTAAAATCCTTAGCCTGTTGCATTAGGGTGTGCACCCCAAAACTCAACCACACATGCATGTGTATGTATAGTATATACCACAGGCACTCGAAATTCCTGCTAAATCTAAAAGATAAGACTGCACTAGTAATAAATAAGGCTCTGTGTATGAAAGAGGTCCTGGGGCTTATCCTTGTGGTTGCTGTGGCCTGTACAGTATGAATCAATGTTTATTATATGTGGCTGGAGCTGTGTGCAGACAGCCTATGTCACACTAGGTGGATGCAGCAGCTGTACTAACAAGGCCACAGGTCATAATCTGCAAGCATGTGGATGCACACGTATGACCCCAAACACAGACAGTGCGCATTTAGGACCCCTCACATGCGCACTTGTCAGATTAGGACCAATGGCTATGTCCATACAGCCGCTGCGTCCTCATAGAGTAACAGAAGGCTAGGCAGCTCCAGCCACACAAACAAACCACTCATTGACACTGTATGGACAAGAAAACCCATATGAATAAGCCGTTAATTTAGTCTTATTTCTTATTCATCTGTTTTATTTTTTATATTAATATCAGGGGCGTAACGATAGGGGTTGCAGGGGTTGCAATTGCAACCGGGCCCCATGGTCCAGGGGGCCCATGTGCCTCCCTTGTACACCTGAATAGGAGGGATGCCGGGGGTGGCATTTAGAGGACCCAATCTCCTCCATTTTCCTCTATCCAGTTTACTTGTCTTCTGTTGTTCCCAGGGCCCCTGTGTGCTTCCCTGGCCCTCCTGGGGCCTGCTGCAGAACTTGTGAAAGGGCCCCACTGCAGTACCGTAATAAAGGGACCCACAATAGGAGTAATGGGCCCCAGGATCAGTGGGAAGAGGGAAGGGCCCTGGCCAGGGGTCAGGGGGCCCTTCATAATTTCTTGCACCGGGGCCCTGAAGGTTCTAGTTACGCCTCTGATTAATATTATTACATTTGTACTATTTGTTTACACATATTATATATAAATATATTATTTTTGACTTCTGGTTTTTTTTACATCACTGTTGGGGGAGGGGAGCTTTGGTGAAATATCTGGGGTCTAAACAGACCCCCGGTGTCTTATAGAGAAAGGGGCTGAGAATATTAATTCCTCAGTCCCTTTCTCTCTAGTCTCAGCTGCACTAGGCAGTGCATGAACAGAAGGCCCCTGTTCATTCACACGCTGAAGCATAGTAAACACGGTTTATTATGCTTCAGTTATGAATGAGCACAGTGAGTGATTGGTACCAATCATTCACTTTGTTCATTCACAAAAGAAAGGGACCATCCTGAAGAACCCTGTCCTGTGTGTCCATAGCAGCCAGTGGGAAAGGAGTGGAGGGAAGGCAGTAGCACTGCAGGGGGGACAGGGAGTACACAGGCAGGGCCCCGGGCAGCAGAGGGATCAAATCCTAGGCAGAGAGAGTGATCAGTGCAGAGGGCAGGGCATTTATAGGAACCAATCCCATTGTGTGTCTCTTCCTGTAGCAGTTAAAAGCTGGTGGGAGGGAGAGGAGGAGAAGCCAGCTTTCAGCTGCTGCAGCGAGAGATACACAACCAGATTGGTTCTTATGAGAGTACTCCAGCCAAACCGATCACCCCCTCTTCTGCCCACATCCAATTCCGAAACTGCCCAAGCCCCTGGAGCCAGTGGCGCACGGTGTGATTAGAGTGTACCCAGGTGCACCCAGAGCACCCTATGTGCACGCCTATGCACAGTAATCTGCAATGTATTATATTTTTTGGGTTTAGATACTGTACACTTTAAAGTGTGTCTAATTCTAATAACAAAAATGTAATATATTGCAGCTTACCTGCAGTCCTTAGACATGATAGCTGTATTATTTTTCTTTGTTTCAGACTTTTTTACCCTTCATTTTCATTTGGCAATTCTGCCAGTAACACATTTCCTATCCAGTGTTCATTTCCTGTACTGCATCTATGGAGAAGCAATATTGCCACCCTGGGACAGGACTAAAGAACACCTTCCCCTTCCTCTTCTGCTAAGAATGGGGGGATGTTCTGTAGTCCTAAGAGATATTTAGGAACAATGATAGCTGATAGCAGCCTGAGACAGCATTGGCTGAGAGCACGGGAAGGTATCAGCTCATTAGATTTCTGGCTTATCGAACAGATGTAGAAAAATGTTTTCAATTGTGTATATAAAGAGAAGAGGACAACTAAGCAAAGTTCATTGTTAGGGTTTACGTAAACTTTAATCAATAAACACCATTCCTAATGTAAAGGTCAGAATCTAAGAGTGTCTGGATATGTTCATAGTAGTGCTATTCAGTTTTTTCCAATTCATCCATCCCCCACAGTGCACACAGCTTCTAAATCTTCTTTTTATATCAAAATACTGCTGCTATATACATTTTTTCATCTGTATATTGCGTTCAGGCGATAGACTGCAAGGACCCAGTGTTCATGTAGGAGGAGATTTCACTCTCCTCTGATGAAACTTCCTTTGCATCAGTGACCCTTCACCCACAATCCGGCCAGAGCTGATTGGTACTTTGCCAATGACACGCTCAGTTCACAAATAAACAATCACTGCCTCTAGAAATCCACTGCAGTCTGTGTCCATGTGCTTTTATGGGAGGTGGATCTTCCATGAATCAACATGTGATATCCCACCCACTGTGTTCTTTTTTAGTTACTGGGCATGGAGGAGGAGGGAGGGTCTGGGCTGTCATTTAGATTTTGTATACACACCCACATGTGTGATGTAAATACCATGTGACCTGAAAAACTCAACTGAAACAGGAAATCTCCAACATAGCATAAGAGACAGAACAGAGCATGTGCAGACTTACAACCCGGCCTGCGTATAGTATGGCCTTACACAGATAGACAGTGCAAGCAGGAAGTATCTGTCCATACAAGATCAATGAGCCTTTTTTACACAATGCAGAGGATTAACCCCTTAAGTTCCACAGTGAGTATAACAAGCAAGCTATTCTGCATATACAGACTGATGTCTACCATTGTGGGTTTAGTAACACTTTAAATGCCATGGTTTTCCTATAGTGGCAAGTTTTGTTTACTGGTGTTTCTAATTTATATGATGTGTGTGTGTATGTGTGTATATACTGCATATATTTTTTTTCATATACAAATTTATAATGTGTGTACATATATATATATATATATATATATATAATAATATAATAATAATATGTGTGTGTGTGTAAATCCAACAACTTCCATATTGTCCATTATACAATACAGGCCTTATTCACCACCAGGTCCAAATACCAGTATTAGTCAAATTTTGCCCATTACAAACTGAGGTGCCCACAGTCAAGTTAAGAGCTGTGCGGTCTGAGGTGTAAAGCCAGATTATAAGAGAATTAATTACCCAACAATAATGAATAAATAAGGCTTAGTTCACTAATTAAGATTAGTGCATCTGCCCTTCTGTTATGTATTTGACCCTCAAGCGGTAGAGTTGGACAACAATGACATCATTTAGATATTCATGAATTATGATGTGATGTCCCCCGAAGCCTAATGTATAAAAAAAATAATTGTGAGACATAAGAAATTGTAAGGTGATTTAACTCTCCATTATCTGACAAAAATTGAAATCCTAGATTTTGACCCCTTAAGCGTTTCTTGCTTTTTTTATGCTTATTACATATAAAAAACTAGCATTAACTATTTAATACATGAGTCTGACCAGACACAAATTATATGGGAGGCAGCTATGACTATAAATGATCCATGCATTTCACCTTGCATTTTCAGTGAATAAACAACACGACAATCAGAAAGAAAAAATAGTAAAATTCTGCATTGATTGAACATGAGAGAGCATTATCTGATTGGAAGCTCTCTTGAGCATGGTCCTCCTAACCTAACCCTCTTGTATTAAATTGCCTGGTAACTGTGCTGTCACCCTTTATATTATAAAGCTCTGTGCAAATCGTGGGCATTATATAAATCCTGTATAATAATAATGATAATAATAATAAAACTTAAAGCGGTTGTCTACCCATTTTGTTTACTTTTACTTACAGGTAAGCCTAGAATAAGGCTTACCTGTAGGTAAAATGAATATCTTCTAAACCTGTACGGTTTAGAAGATATTCCCTTTCTAATTCAATGTGGCGTTACGGCGCATGCGAC
Source organism: Glandirana rugosa (assembly GCA_018402905.1). NCBI lineage: Eukaryota > Metazoa > Chordata > Amphibia > Anura > Ranidae > Glandirana > Glandirana rugosa. The sequence continues at coordinate 1,778,929 of BLSH010164298.1, read as the reverse complement.
GTGTGTGTCCTGGCAAAGGCCCAGCATTAGTTCCGGACCTTGCCGGGAAAAAGCGGGTCCCGCGCGCATGCGCGACCTCTCGCGGCTCCTGCCAGTCACAGTGCCGGAGTACCCGGAAGCAAGATCCGTGGGAAGATGTCCGCTCCCACAGAGGGGACCGAGCAGGATCTTCGTTTCAAAGTGAGTATTTCATAATGAGCTAGTATGCGGTGCATACTAGCTCATTATGCTATAGTCTTTTATTTTTATTTTTTTTAGGGTAGACAACCGCTTTAAGTTGTACAGAAATATTACCTCTGGTATTCAGCCCCCTGCCCCCTCCCATTCCTCATTGTGCAGAAGCCCCTGCTTTAATTTCTGCAGAAGGAAAGCTGCCATTGTCATTGACAGCTTAGTCTGCTAATTTTATTGCAACACCATGCCTGACTTTTTGCACATCTAGGATTTAGTGCACGTAGCCATTTAAGTGGCTTACCTGTTAGAGTAGTCAATGCTAGTTCACAACTTGACTCACTGGACTGGCTGGTAAATCTTGCAAGTAAAGCCAACCTCAAAACTGTAAACCATGGAGTTACACAGGCCACATGGTCATTTTTTTTATCGTATCTTGTAAGCATTAATCTAAAGAGCATCACATTGAGCAGTTATGTCCACAACATTAACAAATGTAGAAAAGATTGCTTGAACCCTGTGGATGTATTGAATGCAGATGGGAGCATTGATTGTATTTTTGGCATTTCCTCAAGTTTTCAGCAGGCATTTAGCAAAATAGACAGTTACTGAGCCAATGCTTAATAAATGCTTATTAAGTTGTTATTATTTTTAAAGCTTTTGTTAAATTTAATTCTTTTCAGACCATAATTTAAGAATAGAATTTAAAAACATAGTCGGACTCTCAGTACAGTAAAGCAATTGTAAACATTTTTTTAAAATAACAAACATGATGTACTTACCTACTCTGTGCAGTGGTATTGCACAAATTGGCCCCCCGATACATGCCTTCTGGAGTCCCCCACTGTCGCTCTCAGCTCCTCCTCTTCACTGTGTTCCACCTCTGAAACACGCTTCCTATGGGGTTGCACCTGAGGGCTCGCTCCCGAGCTGGGCTGTGTGCAACCATAGACACACACAGCACTGCTTGGCTCCACCCACGCTCCCACCTCACCTCACAGAATATAAAGTGATTGTAAAGTCTCATTTTTTTTCTATAAGAATAACTAACATGTCATACTTACCCTCTCTGTGCAGCTGGTTTTGCCCAGATCCTCCTCTTCTCAGGTCCATCTTCGGTGCTCCTGGACCCTCTCACCTGTTGAGTGCCCCCACAGCAAGCAGCTTGCAATGGGGGCACCCGAGCCAAGACGCTGCTCCGTGTATCCATTCAGACATGGAGCTGTGGTTCGGCCCCTCCCCCTCTCTCTCCTCACTGGCTAACTGACTTTTATTGACAGCAGCGGAAGTCGCTGCTGTGTCTCAGCCAATCAGGAGGGAGAGTCCCAGACAGCTGAGGCACTCATGGACATCGCTGGATCGAGAAGGTGCTATGGTAAGTATTAGGGGGGCTGAGGGGGGCTGCTGCACACAGAAGGCTTTTTATCTTAATGCATATGCATTAAGATAAAAGAAACCTTCTGCCTTTACAACCCCTTTAACTAACAGGAGCAAAAGCCACTGGCTCTCGCTGCTGCCTCTGTGTACTGTGAGGAGGGAGAAAGAGAGAGAGAGACCAGCACCACTACAGAAGGGCTCAGCGCTGGATTGAAATAGTATTCAGGTAGGTAACTATGGAGGAGGGGGTTGACGCAACAGGTGGGACATTTTTTTTTGCCATACTGCAGGGAATGCATTAAAGTAAAAAATGTATTGTCTTTACAACCACTTTAAAGCATTTTTTAATATTTTCATATAAATGTTTATATGAAGAGCATCAGATTTACCAAGTATTTCTAAAGCAGAAACAAAGCATGTAAAATGTCTCTAGTAGTTATATTAAAGTCCTAAAGCACCTTTCAGCTCCAGTCTGGGAATTTTCTTGCTCTTATGCAGATCTTAATAGGAGCGCTGTAGGCAGGGGAGGGCTGGCAGCCTTAGGCCTGGGGGGCAAGTCCAGTCAAGTGGTCCTTAGAGGCAGTGGTGGCAAAGTGATGGATCGGGGAAAACAGTCTAAGGTTTTCCTTGAACACAAAGGTGTTGGGAGGACAATGTGGCCCCTGGGGGACTTGTACCACCATGGCCTCCAGGAACTAAAGTGCAAACAGTGCAGACATGTCCCTGTATTAAACAAGTATTCAGAAGGCTTTAGCAAGTGTGAACTCCAGATGAAATGTCAGAATTACATAGACTGATCTGTATACACTGATCATATAGGAAGCCAAACCTTTATGTAAAACATGGCATAAATTATTGTCTTTCGCAATGTACAAAATCTTACTTTATGTACGATATGCCTTTGATGAACTTGATAATCACGATAAAAAATGAACTCCATTTCATCTGTAGATGACTTAAAGGATGTACGGCAAGGACATATGAGTCATTGGCAAAATATTGCTTAAAACAAACTTTTTCCATACTTGATTTATTGCTGAAGTACATAATGTGATGGGAAACAGCAAAAAGAACAAGTCACCTACACACAGCGGAGGCTGATGGCTTCTCTGCTTAAGAAATATTCATCTGCTATTCAGTCTATAAATTTTGATATTTAGTCATTTCATTATAACAGACTGGTATAAAATATACTTAATTCTAGTTAGCTGATATATAATGCTACCAAAATTGACAAAAAATCAGCCTTAAAGTGTTACTAAACCCACAAGAGTAAAATTAGTCTGTATATGCAGTAAATCATGCTTGTTATACTCACTGTCCAAAATGTTAATCTTCCGCATTGTGTAAAAAGGCTGTTTGATCCTGTCTTCTCTGATCCTCACCTTCTTCCACTGTCCTCAATCCATCTCCTAATTATACAGAGCCTTTGGAGATCAGCACAGGGCCAAACAGCACTGTCCAGACAGAGGGTCAGGGGTCCTGCAACCTCATAGGACAGTTAGAGGAGAATGAAAACTCCTCCTGCACGCTTTAACCAGACACTGATAGAATTCCCAAGACTGCTATATACTGCTGATGAGAAAAGGTATTTAGCAGTTTATATTTACTATAAATAATTGCATTTCCATGTTCTGTGTACTGTGAGAGACCACATAGAGTGAATGTAGGGTCCTGGGTTTAGTAAGACTTTAAACAGGGAACACAGCCTTCCTGCCCAGGGTTGCTGTTAAAGCTGAACTTTGGTCTGATAAAAAAAAATGCCCTTTTCACTCATCTTAATCCATGGTCACATTGCACTCTAGCCCCAAGTTTTCTTCTGTTTACAGGAGGCGGTGCCGACACCACTGCTTGCATAGCGTTGACACTTCCTGTTCTGTCTCTCCAATCTAAGCAGTCAAAGTGTGATCTCTATAACTCACTGTTAGTTGTGTTGAGATGTCGATAACCCAGTTGACGCCTTGAAGATCTTGAAGTGAAGTTTAATCCATAAACTGTGAGGATCTTACAACAATGAACATGGAATAGGTCAAAAGATCATAATGTGATCTACTCTATGATACATGTGGCTGAAATGCATTACTGGTAAGAATGAAAAAAGGGTGGAGCTATCTATACAATATACAACTGAGCTAAGGGAAGGGGAGGAGCCAGAGGCAGAGAATACATATAACATGTAAACGCATATCACAAAGCATGTGCATAGCTCCCAACTGTCCCTGATTTCGAGGGAATGTCCCTGATTTGCAGAAATGTCCCTCTGTCCCTCATTGCTCTTCATTTGTCCCTCATTTTGGTCCGATGCATATACCTATATATAAAATGCACTATTTATCTATCAAAAAAAGTGTTTTACAATGCTAAACCTTTCATCCAATTTCTAAATTACTGCATTTGTACATTTAAAAAGCCAATATAAAGGAATAGAAGTGGTAAAAAAAGCACTTGTGGGTTTAACTAATTTATTTTTGTATAATTCTCCTTTAAGGGGCGTGGCAGGGTCTCTTGTCACGTTTTTGGGGTTGTGTTCGATATGTGCAAAGAGAGATCACACAAATACTTAAAAATATAACATTTATTACAAGTAATGACAGATACAGATAAAGATAAAAAAATATCAAGAATACTTAACTAAAGGTGCTTGCTTCCCGCCATGGAGTCTCTGACATGGCACAGGGATCAGGACCAGACACTTGCCTCATGGCCGTTCTAGGTGAGACTAACTTATACCAGTTTGGGCTGTGTTATTAAACTTGTGTGTAAGGAAAAGGACCACCCCCAGCCAACACCCTGGTAAGCAACAATATGACCTTTACATGCCTAAGGAGAGGGGGCTAGCTTGATCATATAAGGCAGTTCAAATGCCAATAAGTTGAGTCATCCAAGGTAACCAGGATATTAGAGGCTATAATAGATATTTGTGAGGCCAACTTTAATAAGGAAAATGAAATTTGCAATTTCCCCAACACAGGGGGCGTGTCCTATGCCTACATACTTTTGCTAATAGGTGGCCCTTGTTCCTGTCTCAGACAGTTGGGAGGGATCCATGACATGAAACATGACACTTCCTATTGGCTGTCCAGTAGCAGTATCCAAAGTGGATGCTCAGAAGCAAAATCAATGCAAAAGGACTGTTGGGGATTGGCTAGTGCAGCACTGAATCACCAGTGCAGTTACCTACACCTGGAAACAACTCTGGCAAAGGACAAAGATAAGGGACATACATGAGTAAAACATGTTTAAAGTGTTATTGAACCCAGTAATATGAAAATAGTTCATCTGCCCCCCCCCCCAGTGCCCACAGATTATAAGTCTTCTTTTTACATAAAAAAACTTCCACTATATACCTTTTGGGATGATCTGTATACCACGGTTTCCTGATAACCTCTACAGTTTCTCCATAGCTGTGTGTTCAAGTAGGAGGAGATTTCCACTACAGCCTCTATGCACGCCAACATGTGTGATGTCAATATCATGTGACCTGAACAGTTCAACTGATACAGGAAATGTTCTATCCAGCATAAGAGACAAAACAGAGCATGTGCAGCTTTACCACCCTGCTGTGGATTTTAAAGACTTGCTCAGATTGACAGTGCAGGAGTGAAGAATCTATGCATACAGGATAAAACACACTTTTTTAAACAATGCTGAGGATTAAACCCTTAAGTTCCACAGTGAGTATAACAAGCATGATATGCTGCATATACAGACTGATTTTACTGTTGTGGGTTTAGTAACACTTTAAGAAAGTTAGAAGAAAAATGTTCATTTTTGCCCTGAGATGGGCTTTATTTTTTCAAGCAAAGCATCGGATAAACATATCACAAACATTGCCAACTTAATAGCACATGTGAAAACAGATACAGATCAAAACCTTTTTGATAAGATGAGCTTGGCCTTGTCCCTTCGCAATACTTGAGCTTCCATATTGGTAATACAGTATATGCCGTTTACATTGGTATTTGATATCAAAACATGGGAATGCAAAATAAGCTCAACCACTTGACCTCCGAAAGATTTTACCCCCTCCAAGCAACTTTTTGCTACTTAGCACTGCACTAATTTAACTGGTAATTGCGGGGTCATGCAATACTTTACCCAAGCAAAATATGTATAATTTTTTTCATACATATAGAGCTTTCTTTTGGTGGTATTTGATCACCACTGGGTTTTTTATTTTTTTGCGATATATAAATGAAAAAAGACCAAAAGTTTTGAAATAAAAAAACAATATTTTTTACTGTCTTTTCAATTCTTTGTTATACTTTTCTACAAAACATACCCAATAAAACAAAAATCTTTATAAATCTTGACCAAAATGTATGCTGCTACATGTCTTTTATATAAAAAAAAACAATAAGTGTATATTGTTTGGTTTGTGTGAAAGTTATAGTGCCTATAAACTATGATGTATATATTGGATTTTTTTCCATAATGGGACTGCGATAGTGCGGCAAGAAATCTGACACTAACTGATGCTGGGGGAACTGACTAACTGCCACTGACATCACCAGTGACATGTAATAATATTATATACTGTCATTGTACTGCAATGACACTGGCTTGGAAGGAGTTAACATCTAGGTGCTGAAGGGGTTAATTGTGTGCCTAACTATGAGTAATATGTCTAAAGTGTGCCGCTTTTACTACTAGATCGTTCTCTCTGTATAGAACCCTGTGTTGATGGCAGTGGCCCCCCTAATCCATGCGCCCAGCCCCTAATCTACATGCAGGGCGCTGGACACATGGATTCCAATGGGATTTTGTTTTGTTTTTTTAAGCACATGATTAGAGCCTGAGGCTCTAATTGGCTTTAAAAAGGGTGGGCTCAGGGTGCAAAGCATCTATGCCCTGAGCCCACCCAGTTGTGTGACAATAGGGAATTCGCTATTGTCTTCTTACTTCTCCTCTCAGCCAATCAGGAAGCGGGTCTTAAGACCCGATTGGTTAGAGGAGAAGGGACCATATTGGCCGGGAACAGAAGCAGTGGGGAAGCCACCGAGAAGGAGACGCAGAGGGAAGCTGCTGAAGCTGTCCGCAACCTGGATGGGGTAAGTGTGGGGCTGGTGGGTGGACATGCGAGCGAGCGGGGGAGGTTTGTTCATCAATTGACCAAGCAATGGGGGTTTGATCGATCGACCAACCGAATGGGTGGTTTGTTTGCCACCCCCCAAAAAATGGAGCACCGGCCGCCAATGGTTGATGGTCAACACAGAGCTCTTGGTTGAATTTGTGCACAGCCGATCAGCAGATCCCAGCTGTGCATCATTGCCTGGAACTTGCTGACAGGCTCCTGCTGTGTACAATCACAGCCTGAAAGCAGGCAGTGGTGAACCAGCAGTACATTGTGGTTGAGGGGTCCGCAAGTGGTTAAAGGGTAGCTTTACTTTGTTGAGGAAAAAAAACAATTCCCTCTGGGTAATCAATGTACATTGCAGGGATTTCACAAACGTTGTTGCTGTGAAGAAATAACTGTTTGTTTCACTAGATCCTTTGCAAACCGTTTCTGAATTAGAGGGACTGGCTCATTATAATCAAATATCCAGGGGTATTCCTTGTATCGGAGGGACAGGGAGGGTAGAAGAGGGGGAGAGGTGTGCCTTTATATCAAGAATGAAAACATTTTAGAGACATAACCCGCTTAGTATGGCACCACTTCCATAGAAAGCACAAAAGAACAAAAAACAAAAGATAGGACTTTAACGGTTGCCATCTGTAATCCCAAGTAGGAAAAAGGAATACTTATGAGTTAATGGAGTTTCCTGTGAGTTAATGGAGGTCACAGCCAGGAGCGGTATGGGAGAACTTGCTTTATGAGCACAAGAGAGGACAACTACATGCGGGACGGTTTGTCCATTCATAATTGCACAGCCAACTGCCTGCTTGCTTTTCAAAGTTTTGGCTTTGCCATAGCGTGACCCCTCTCTAGCTGCACTGACCCTGATGCATGTTCTCCTTGAACTGGATATGCGCGACCCTCTGTCCCCTAAGTGCTGTGGACTAAACACTCCATGGTTCTCATTTTGGCTTGGTATTTACAAGATCCCCTGAGGAAGCTTTTGGAGAAACGCGTAGCAATCACTATTGGTGATGGTACATTGATTCCTACGTCTGGCCCTGCATATTTAGGATTATCTTTCATCCAATTTTCTTACTGCCAAAATCTGAATTGAAATGGACCATCGAGACAGGTCTCTTTCTATATGCACACTCCTTAGCTATTCAGCCTATGGGGAATGTTATATCCATTTGATTGCACACATTAATTATATGTTTTTATGATATTTTAACCATCTTGTTTAACCACTTCAATACTATGCACTTAGAACACTTTACTACCAGACCAATTTTCAGTTTTCAGTGCTGTTGCGCTTTGAATGACAATTGCGCGGTCGTGCGACACTGTACCCAAACAGATTTTTTATCATTTTGTTCCCAAAAATAGAGCTTTCTTTTGGTGGTATTTGATCACCCCTGCGGTTTTTATTTTTTGCGCTACAAATAAAAAAAGACCGAAAATTTTGAAAAAAAAAAAATTCTCTATTTTTGTCACAAAACTTTGTAAATAATTAAATTTTCTCCATCACTGGTGGGCACTGATGAAGCTACACTGACGAACACTGATGTGGCAGTACTGATTGGCACTGATGAGGCGGCACTGATGAGGTGGCACTGATGATGAGGCACTTATATGCAGCGATGATGAGCACTGTTAGGCGGCACTGATAAGCAGCACTGACGGGTACTGAGAGGTGGCACTGATATACAGCACTGATGGGCACTGATATGCAGCACTGACGGACACTGCTAAGCGGCACTGATGGGCACTCATAGACAGCACTGATTGGTACTCACTGGGCACTGATAGGTGGCACTGATGGGCACTGATAGGTGGGCACTGGTAGGTGGCAATGGTGGGCACTGGTATGTGGCACTGGTATGCATTGATAGGGGCACTGGTGGGCACTGATAGGGGCACTGGTGGGCATATACACTGATAGGGGCTCATTCCCTGGTGGTCTAGGGTGGCATCTGAAGGTGGCATCCACACTGGGCACTATGTCACTTACCTGGTGGTCACCTCCCTGTCAGGGATGCAGCCGATAGGCTCTCCGCTCCTCAGGCCTGCAGACCTGAGTACAGGAAAGCCAGTAAACGGCTTTCCTGTGTTACACTGTGACCAGCTGTGATTGGTCACGGCTGGTCACATGGTAAAGTGCTTCGGATCGAATCGCTTTACCGAGATCGATATTGCGAGGGGTCAGACTGACCTCCCACACCACCGATCGCCGCGAACGGGTGG
>BLSH010164298.1:1702653-1743978 GCA_018402905.1 Glandirana rugosa | reverse complement strand
AGAGACTCAAGTCGCTCCAACTTAGAAAAAGGTTCCTGTGGAGACTTCAGGTGACTTGCATTCACTTCTATTATTACAGTCAAGACACACTGAGTCGCCCCGCAAGTCGGATCGCCCAGTGCAGCCAAGTGTCCCAGTGTGAAGCTTCTCATCTCCTCCTGAGCTGACAGTTTTTTTTATGACTGCACTGAGAATTGCGGTAATGTGGGATGGAGATCGCGCGCGCGGGGGGGATGAATCGAGATCACGATTCTTTTACGATTAATCGCGCAACTCTAATCTAAAGGAAAGCTGTACAAGAAAATTGTATAATGTATGGCCAGCCTAAAGCCTGGTACACACTATGAGTTTTTTTCCGTTCAACCCATTGGTTGAACAAAAAAAATGCCAGCTCCGGCTGGTTGGAGCCGCTGTGCAGAACTTTATTTGACATTAGTGCACATAGTTGGATGAGTAACGTTGTATTCTCTCCCTGTGTGTTTTTTTTAAACCTGACACACATGGTCCTGGTTTCTGACCCATCTTCATGCCACATAAATAGATGTATATTGTATTACTGTCTAGTGTACTTAGCTTACTAGGTATAAATAATCCAGTGACTCATTAATTAATACATTTAATTTCACAAGCCCCCCATTAGAAGTTTGCTAGCTTAAAACATTCCCTCCTCAGTCCAAGCTAATTTTCTTTCATGCTTGCAGAATACAAGCAGGTGCTCACCCAAATTGATCCTCATAAAAATATTTAGCACAAATGATACAGCCCTCTAAATTTGAACTATTAACTACTAAGCAGTAATTGTTGGGGAATGATTCAGGATAGTATTACCAAGATATACGCCTGAGCTATACACTCATCGGCCACTTTAGTAGGTATACCTGGTTAATTCCTTGGTAGCACAAATTGCTAATCAGCCAATCACATTGCACCAACTCGATGCCTTTAGGCATCTAGACATGGTGAAGACAACTTGCTGAAGTTCAAACCGAGCATAAGAATGGGGAAGAAAGGGGATTTAAGTGACTTTGAACGTGGCATGGTTGTTGGTGCCAGCTGGTCTGGTTTGAGTATTTAAAAAAACTTCTTATCTACTAAGATTTTTACACACAACCATCTCTAGGGCTTACAGAGAATGGTCTAATAAAGAGACAATATCCAGTGAGCGGCAGTTGTGTGGACGAAAAGGCCTCGGAAATGTCATAGGAGAATGGGCGGATTCGGTTCGAGATGATATAAAGACAACAGTTAAGCCTCGTACACACGGTTCGATGGTCGTATACAACAGGTCATACTAACGACCGTCGTATATGTAATCGATCGTTCGTATGCGCGATTAGAACAGTCGCACATACGACGGTCGTACAAGGAAGTTGTATGAGAAGACTAGAAAACTTGGTCGTACCAACAAACGCTCATACGACTGTTGTATCGTGTGTACAGAGCTGTTGGTACAACAAGTTGTATTGTGCAAAACACGCATGCTCAGAAATCAGGAACGGCCGGATGCTAATTACATGCACCTGAACGTTCTTCTGCAGTCGTACGATCGTGTAGTGCAGTCAGTATGCTAGATACAACAGCCAACATACGATTTGAGACGATCGTACGTACGCTCGTCGTCCCGTGTGTACGAGGCTTAACTCAAAAAAACACTCGTTACAACCAAGGCATGCAGAATACCACCTCTGAATGCACAACACATCCAACCTTGAAGCAGATGGGCTACAGCAGCAGAAGACCACACCGGGTGCAACTCCTGTCAGCTAAGAACAGGAAACTGTACAATTCGCACAGGTTCAGCAAACTTGGACAATAGAAGATTGGAAAAACTTTGCCTGGTCTTATGAGTCTCAATTTCAGCTGCGACATTCAGATGATAGGGTCGGAATTTGCATGGATCCATACTGCCTTGTATCTACGGTTCAGGCTGGTGGTGTAATGGTATGGGGGATATTTTCTTGGCTCATTTTGGGCCCCTTTGTACCAATTAAGCATGGTTTAAATGCCACGACCTACCTGAGTATTGTTGCTGACCATGCCCATCCCTTTATGACTACAGTGCACCCATCTTCTGATGTTACAAAGCTCAGATCATCTCACCACTGGTTTCTTCAACATGACAATGAGGTCTCTGTATTCCAATGGCCTCCACAGTCGCCAGATCTCAATCCAAAAGAGCAACTTTGGGAAGTGATGGAATGGGAGATTTACATCATGGATGTGCAGCCAACAAATCTGCAGCAACTGCGTGATGCTATCATGTCAATATAGACCAAAATCTCTGAGGAATGTTTCCAATATCTTGTTGAATTAAGGAGTTCTGAAGGTAAAAGGGGGTCCAACCCGGTAATAGCAAGGTGTACCTAATAAAGTGGCCAGTGAGTGTATATGCAAATCAGACTCATACATTCTATATCCATAAGGGGACTCAGCTAATACTTTTACTGTGAAAAAATATAATGAAAATAATACTAAAGTGCACCAAACACATGTACTGAGCAGTGAACAATTAGAAACGAAATGTGTAAATGGATATTGATGCATTGCTTTCTCCATGTTGCTAAAAACTATTGAGGTGTACAAAAAAGTGACAACCACCCCAACCTATAATTGGCCTTTGCAGCAAGGTGCACATGGAAGGGCAATTCACATCAAAAACAAACAGATGATTACCCAGCATGTTTACCAGCCAGCTTGCAAAACAACCAAATTGGCCCTGTTAATAGGTTACGCTAAAAACAGAGGGTTTTGTTTGCACACATTTGCAAACATAAGTGTGTAAGCCGCAGTATAAACCATTGAGGACCTTAGGCTTCTTTTAGACATTGCAACACTTAGGCTACTTTCACACTGAAGCGGTAGCCGCGGTCGCGGTAAAACCCCACTAGTTTTAGTGGAGTTTTACCAGCTATACTATGCAGGCGGGAGCGCCGCGCTTTTAACCCCCCACAAGGGGTTAAAACGGGGTTAAAAATGCCGGTGCTCAGTGCTACCGAGGCGGTGTGCAGCCGCTTCGGAAGCACTTGCCATTCATTTCAATGGCAGGGGCAGTAGAGGAGCGGTATATTACTGCTCCCCTCACCGCCCCAAAGATGCTGCTTGCAGGACTTTTTGTAACGTCCCGCAAGCGCACCGCCCCAGTGTGAAAGCACTCAGGGCTTTCACATTGGGGTGGATTGGGGGGATTTTTGAGGCGCTTTACAGACTCTATTTTTAGCTAGATAGCATCTGTAAAACGCCTCAGTGTGAAAGCAGCCTTACTTTTTTGTTGCGATGGAGTCGTTGGCCATGCCCAACCCCCAAACTGGAAGACTAAGCTAAACCCTTTTTTCTGGATCCCTTCCTATGATGATTGTCCTTACTTATTACTGCGTTCACCAGTATCACCCTCTGGGTGACTTGACCATGCAAGCTCCACTTCTATCCAAAGTAGGAGAACTTGTATGGTCCCTGAGAGCTCTACCAGTATAATTTGTATATATTATATATGTTATATTTGTGGCTTGCAGCATTAGGAAGGACTTTATCAAATTAGGAACCTTTATAGATATTTTGTTTGGTTTAAGAAAATTTTTTCTACAACTTGGGAGCTAAATCCCTCACACCCATTGTTAGAAGATCACCAGACTACGCACTGCTCCCAAGCTCTAACAGCCTTCCTCCATTGTGGGCATGCTAGATGCTGGTCACTGGAGTCTGTCCCTGAACACCATGCATACTGCATACCAGTGATGTCACTTCCTCCAGCAGATTTTATTCAGCAAAACAATATGGATTGCAAGTCCCGACCTGGAGACGGCCCCTCTAATGCATTTCACCCATCTGGAGGATTCCCTATGACTGAGCTTCCTTACTTATGAGGAACATGGACTGCACAAACAGCTAGCCTAGAGTAGTATAGATCTGGATCAGGGGAGAAGTCCACTTTTAAACTCTCATTGGACATCAGGTGAATGGGGTTTAGCTCCAAAGTAAGAGGCACTGAGGTCCTAAGATCATCACACTTGTTACACTCTGCCTGTAAAACCTACTTTAGATCCATCAACAACTATGTAGTGCTAGGACCCAACCTATTTAATACAAATTGAATGAAATGTTTAGGTAGACCCTCATATTCACACCTTCCCACCTGGCCTATAGTACAATGACGGCCAGGCAGGAGCACTGTTGTTCTGGTAGGAGCTCATATGAAGTCCTCCCAGAACACGCGCCTGCGTGGCTGCGCAGCAGTGCGATCTCGCTCCGGCTGTTTCCAGCTATCACTGTACTGGCCCGCAGCCAGTGCCATGTGATCACTGTGACCAATCACAGCAGATCACATCACAATCGTAAACAATGGCTTCCTTTCATGCCATCCATTGTGTACAATTGTGTTGCTAGCTGTGATTGGTTACAGTGATCACATTTGACAGATAGGGCCAATGACAGCCCATCTGTACCATGTGTTTAGCTTTGGCTAATCATATCAAAAGGCAATGAATGAACCAGTTTAATTCAGTAAAAATGGTTTATGCCTGTTTTTTAGCACTGGCATTTTTGAGTTTTTGTTGTTTTTCTCCTAATTGATCTAAAAGTTCAAAAACGTTGGTGAGCTATGTTTATGCGCGTTTTTTGGCGTTAGAGCATTTTTACAGCTGAAAAACGTCTCTCAGAACCCACTGATTTTGGGTTTTTTTACAGCTCATAAACATCGCTGCCAAAACAGCTGATAACAGCCTATGTGTGCATGAACACCTAGGATAACATGATGGGGAGTTTATTGATTGTAGAAAAAACGTCTGCACCTAAAAATAGCTGCTGTAAAAATGTCCTGTGTGCATGAGGCCCTAAAGTTTACATAAAATTAGAGAATTTTCTCAAACCAAATTTCTCACTGTTACTTCTTACAACTGCATGAGTAATGATTGCCTAGATTCATAAACGCTATGCTTCTCTGCAGATCATAATGATGAAAATATTTACACTAATTTAACCAGTTCAGATCCACGCTATAGCCGAAAGGCGGCTACAGTGCAGATCTCAATTGCCGGGCGGACCTCCATGGACGTCCGCCCTTGTGCATGCTCCCGGTGCTGCGTGGGCGATGCCCACGGGTCGGGTGGACTCGATGTCCGCTCGTGACCCGCGATCGACCGTTAAGACTTGCAGATTGAGGAACCACCAATGTAAACGTGGCGGTTCTCCGTTCTGTGAAGGGGGACATAACAGATCTACTGATCCCTGTCACTGGGATCAGTTAGATCTGTTATGTCCCTGCCAGCCCCACCCTCACACAGTTAGAACACATGCAGGGAACACAGTTAACCCCTTCACTGCCCCCTGCAGGTTAACCCCTTCCCTGCCAGTGACATTTATACAGTAATCAGTGGACATTTACATTTCTGATCGCTGTATAAATGTCATTGGTCCCAAAAAAGTGTCAAAAATGTCCAACATGACCGCTGCAATATCAAAGTCCAAATAAAAATCGCAGATTGCTGTCATTACTAGTAAACAAATAATAATAATAATAAAAACGCCATAAATCAATTCCTATAATTTGTAGACCCCATGACTTTTGTGAAAGTGAATCAATATACGCAGATTGCGATTTTTTTTTTTACCAAAAATATGTAGAAGAATATATATCGGCCAAACCCAATGAATATTTTTTTATATATATATATATTTGGATATTTAGCAAAAAGTAAAAAATATTTTTCTTTTTTCAAAATTGTTGCTCTTTGTTTGTTTATAGCAGAAAAACACACACCATTTTAACTTGTGATAAAATGCAATTAGCAGAGTCAGTATATAATATTAGGGAAACATGAGCCCAAATGTGGAGATTCAAGTGAAATTTAATTATTTTTGGTGAAACTTACAGTAGTCAACCCTCCAGCGTGAGAGGCAAAATTAAGTTGATTCTTGTTGGTTTTTAGGGGTGCAATGGCTCATGAAAGTTGCAGATGCTCTAGCTATCCTGGACTTGTTATTTTGCCAAAGAACGACCCCCCCCCATAAGCCTCATCAACAACAGAAGGCGACAAAATGTAAAATAAATAAAATTAAAGAGACAGTAAACAAATATTGATAAGATTTAAAAAAAAAAGGGAGAAATGAGAAACCAAAACATATTGACAGTATTAATGAAAAAAAAGACTACCCCCCATTTCTAAATGAACGAATTAAGGTTTTTTCGTCTAGCAAGTTTTCCCTTTTTAACCACTTCAGCCCCGGAAGGATTTACCTCCTTCCTGACCAGAGCACTTTTTGCAATACAGCACTGTGATGCTTTATCTTACAATTGCGTGGACGTGCGACGTTGTGACCAAAAAAAATTGACGTCCTTATTTCCCCACAAATAGAGCTTTATTTTGGTGGTATTTTATCACTTCTTAGTTTTTATTTTTTGCGCTATAAACAAAAAAGACGACAATTTTGTAAAAAAAAAAAAAAAACAATATTTTTTACTTTTTGCTATAATAAATATCCAAAAAAAATGTAAAAAAAAGAATTTCTTTCTGAACTTAGGCCAAAATGTATTCTTCGTCATATTTTTGATAAAACAAAATGCAATAAGCGTATATTGATTGGTTTGCGCAAAAGCTATAGCATCTACAATCTATGGGAATAAATTTACGGCATTTTTATTATTATTTTTTTTTACTAGTATTGGCGGCGATCTGTGATTTTTATCAGGACAGTTTTTAGTTATTTTACAGCAAAATCGGTTTAGCTGAAATTACTTTGCCTATCCCTATATACTGCCAGGAGTGCTTAGTTGTGTGGCTGAATTATCTAAACACATTTACATCTTTATCAATAAAGAAAAAGACTGATGTTTATCATATTCTGTGTATTCCTTAAACACTAATATCCTTGTATTTTCCTTCAAACTGTTTTCCTTATGAAACGATTACCTTAGGACAAGGATTACTTTGGCACAATTACTTTTTTTGAAGGACAAGAATTACTTTTGGTACAATTACTTTTTCTGAAGGACAAGGCTTAGTTTGGGTACAATTAGCATTCTGAAGGACAAGGGTTACTTTTGGCTAAATTCCTTTTTCTGAATGGAAAATGTTATTATTTCTTTTCTTTCTATCTATTTTTTTAAATTTTATTTTATACCCTTTTCAAAGGACAAGGATTCGTTTTAGCACTATTACCTTTTTTTGTAAACATGAATTATACTTGGTATTGTTAACTTTTCCAAAAAACTAGTGTTTATTTGTTATCACTGCCTTTTCCGAAGGACATGGATTACTTTTGGTACTGTTATCTTTTCCGAAGGACATGGATTACTTTTGGTACTGTTATCTTTTCCGAAGGCTAAGAATTGCTTTTGGTACCATTACATTTTCTGCAGGATAAGATTACTTTTGGCAATGTTAACCTTTTAAAAAACACATTTTTTTTTTGTTATTACTACCTTTTCTGAAGGACAAGGATTACTTTTGGTTCCATTATCTTTTCCAGAGGACAAAGATTACTTTTAGGATCTTCACTTTAGTATCTTTGGTAGTTAAAAAACTGTATTTTGTTATTAGTAAAAGTACTATTAGCATTCTGAAGGACAAGGGTTACTTTTGGATAAATGACTTTTGCTGAAAGGAAAATTGTATTAGTTCTTTTTTTTTATTTTATACCTTCTCCAAAGGACAAGGAATCGTTTTGGCACCATTGCCTTTTCTTGAGGACAAGAATTACTTTTGGCATTGTTAACTTTTCCAAAAAACAAATGTTTTTTGTTATCACTGCCTTTTCCACAGGACGTGGATTACTTTTGGTACCATTACCTTTCTGAAGGACAAGGATTACTTTTGGTACCATTACCTTTTCTGAAGCTCAAGGATTACTTTTGGTTCCATTACCTTTTCTGAAGCTCAAGGATTACTTTTGGTACCATTACCTTTTCTGAAGAACAAGGATTACTTTTGGTACCATTACCTTTTCTGAAGAACAAGGATTACTTTTGGTACCATTACCTTTTCTAAAGGACAAGGATTACTTTTGGTACCATTACCTTTTCTGAAGAACAAGGATTACTTTTGGTACCATTACCTTTTCTGAAGAACAAGGATTACTTTTGGTACCATTACCTTTTCTAAAGGACAAGGATTACTTTTGGTACCATTACCTTTTCTGAAGAACAAGGATTACTTTTGGTACCATTACCTTTTCTGAAGAACAAGGATTACTTTTGGTACCATTACCTTTTCTAAAGGACAAGGATTACTTTTTGGTACCATTACCTTTTCTGAAGGACAAGGATTACTTTTGGTTCCATTACCTTTTCCAGAGGACAAAGATTACTTTTAGTATCTTCGGCAATTAAAAAACTGTATTTTGTTATTAGTAAAAGTACTATTAGCATTCTGAAGGACAAGGGTTACTTTTGAATAAATTACTTTTGCTGAAAGGAAAATTGTATTATTTCTTTTTTTATTTTATACCTTCTTCTAAGGACAAGGAATCATTTTGGCACCATTGCCTTTTCTTGAGGACAAGAATTACTTTTGGCATTGTTAACTTTTCCAAAAAACAAGTGTTTTTTGTTATCACTGCCTTTTCCAAAGGACGTGGATTACTTTTGGTACCATTACCTTTTCTGAAGAACAAGGATTACTTTTGGTACCATTACCTTTTCTGAAGAACAAGGATTACTTTTGGTACCATTACCTTTTCTGAAGGACAAGGATTACTTTTGGTTTAATTACCTTTTCTGAAGGACAAAGATTACTTTTGGTTCCATTACCTTTTCTGAAGAACAAGGATTACTTGTGGTACAATTACCTTTTCTGAAGAACAAGGATTACTTTTGGTACCATTACCTTTCCTGAAGGACAAGGATTACTTTTTGGTACCATTACCTTTTCTGAAGGACAAGGATCACTTTTGGTTCCATTACTTTTTCCAGAGGACAAGGATTACTTTTAGTATCTTCACTTTAGTATCTTCAGCACTTAAAAAATGTATTTTGTTATTACTATTTTTTCTAAAGGACTAAAAGTACTATTGGTACTATTACCATTTCTAAAAGACAAGGATTTTTTTACTTTTTTACAAAGTAAAAAATTAGGACAAGAATTACTTTTGATACAATTACTTTTTCTGAAGGACAAAACTAAGTTTGGGTACAATTAGTATTCTGAAGGACAAGGGTTACTTTTGGTTAAATTACTTTTGCTGAAAGGAAAATTGTCTTATTTCTTTTTATTTCTTTTTTTTTATGTTATACCTTCTTCAAATGACAAGGAATAGTTTTGGCACCATTGCCTTTTCTTGAGGACAAGAATAACTTTTGGCATCGTGAACTTTTCCAAAAAATAAGTGTTTTTTTTTTTTTTTATCACTGCCTTTTCCAAAGGACGTAGATTACTTTTGGTGCCATTACCTTTTCCAAAAGCTAAGAGTTACTTTTGGTACCATTATATTTTCTGAAGGACAAAGTTACTTTTGGCATTGCTAACCTTTCAAAAACACATTTTTTTGTTATTACTACCTTTTCTGAAGGACAGTGATTACTTTTTGTACCATTACCTTATCTGAAGGACAAGGATTACTTTTGGCACAATTACCTTTTCAAGAGGACAAGGATTACTTATCGTCACTTTAGTATCTTTATTTTATTTTGTTATTACTATTTTTTCTAAAGGCTTAAAATACTCTTGATACTATTACCATTTCTAAAGGACAAGGATTTCTTTTGGTACCATTATCTTTTCTGAAGGACAAGGGTCACTTTTGGTACCATTAATGTTCCTGAATACAAGGATTATTTTTGGTACTATTACCTTTTCTGAAGGATAAGATTAGTTTTCGAACAATTGAGCTAAAATTCCAATAAGTGTTTGTGTATGATTTGTGTATGATTTTACTGGAAAGGCAGCCAAAAGAATTAGGAAGGGGAGATGGGTTTATTCAGACAATCCCAGAAATGTTTTGAATAGATTACAGTACAGTAACAGGACATGGAAAAAAATAGCAGCAGCTGGCCGACTAATTAATTAAGAAATAATATTGAAATGAGGTGAGCTGAGGTGAGGTGCAATACTGTACAAATGGAACATGAGTGCTGGCATGTTCTAATCTCTATTGTCTGTCCTGTGCAAGCAGTTTGCTTAACCCCTTTATTGCTGGTCTGCCCTGCCGCCTACCTCCTGGATGTGACAGTCCAGATGCTTGGGTGATCCTGTGATTATGTCTATGGTTCAACTTTATGAAATGGGAAAGAGGTCCAAAATATTTATTCATAATCACAGATAATACTCCCCTCAGTTCAGAAAGGAAATCAAACAAAACACATACAAAAAACGGCAGGCAGCTAAAATAGTAATTATTAATTAAATAATACTACAAAAAACATTTGGAAGAAATTGTGAGCACTTAAAAATAGTTGTGGTGTCTTTAGGATATAATGAACAAACTAAGAGCAGGTGTCTCTTGACATTATCCCACGTTTCAATTTGCCTGCAATCAATGGCAGTTTTCACCATCCAGACCCTCCCTGGTGGCAGGAATAGGAAGCAAACGTGCACAGTGGGCAAGTGTTCAGGAATGAAGCAGTAAGAGAAACAACATGAACGATTAGTTTTTTTCTGAGCAGTGAACCATGTAGCACTCACTTCAGGAGGTGCCGTTGAGAATATGCCCTAGCTAGTACAGAGGCCGCCAGTCACAAGCATAGTCTCACGCACCCTAACAATAATGACTCAATCTAGGACGGGGGTTGACCATCTGTCGATCACAATCTACCTGTTGATCGCCACCATCTGACAGGTAGATCACAACCTGACATGGCGCCAACCCCACCTGAGCCTGCCACCTCATAGATCAGTGAGGCGATTTACAATTTGTAAAGCTGAGAGAAATACTAAGAAAGAGGCAGGCTGTATGGGAATGCGAGAGATGGCGTCTGTACTAGGGAAGCCACAGGACGGTCTGGAGGGGCACATCCTGTAAAGCAGGTAACTGAAGGTTGGAAGGGAAAACGCTGCAGGGGTCAGTGCCAGGAGGCTGTAATCACAGGTTCTTAGAGGTAACTGGCATTCTGATGTAAGAGTGCTGTTGCCTACAATGTACATGTGTGTACCTGCTAGACATCAGCAGTTATTTTGCATTGCAGTGGCAGCTGCTTGAGTGTAAGAAACATGCAGCTGCTACTGACTGCTGCACTGTGCCTTATATACATCTGAACTCTGCTTACATTCCAATGACCCTGCGCTCTGTGTTAATACTTCTTTCTGAACTCTGACCCCTGTCCTCTGCCTTAATGACCTTATTTTCTGCTCTTTTGACCCCTGTACTCTAGCCTACAAACTACTGACCTCTGTACACTGGCCTACCAACTACTGACCCTCTAGTTTACCCCACAAACTACTGACCTCTGTACACTGTCCTACCTACTACTGACCTCTCTACACTGTCCTACCTACTACTGACCTTTGTACACTGCCCTACATACTACTGACCCCTGTACACTGTCCTACCTAGTACTGACCTCTGTACACTGTCCTACCTACTACTGACCTCTGTATACTGCCCTACCTACTACTGGCCTCTGTACACTGTCCTACCTACTACTAACCTCTGTACACTGCCCTACATAATACTGACCTTTTTACACTGTCCTACCTACTACTGACCTCTGTACACTGCCCTGCCTACTACTAACCTCTGTACACTGCCCTACATACTACTGACCTCTGCACACCTTCCTACCTAGTACTGACCTCTGTACACTGCCTTACATACTACTGACTTCTTTACACTGTCCTACCTACTACTGACCTCTGTACACTATCCTACCTACTACTAACCTCTGTATATTGCACTACAAACCTCTGCACACTGTCCTACCTACTACTGACCTCTGTGCACTGCCCTACATACTACTGACCTCTGTACACTGCCCTACCTACTACTGACCCTGTACTCTGCCCTACCTACTACTGACCCTGTACTCTACCCTACAAACTACTGCCCTCTGTACACTGTCCTACCTACTACTGACCTCTGTACACTGCCCTACAAACAACTGACCTCTGTACACTGTCTTACCTACTACTAACCTCTGTACTCTACCCTACAAACTACTGCCCTCTGTACACTGCCCTACCTACTACTGACCTCTGTACACTGCCCTACCTACTACTGACCTCTGTACACTGCCCTACCTACTACTGACCCTGTACTCTGCCCTACCTACTACTGACCCTGTACTCTACCCTACAAACTACTGCCCTCTGTACACTGTCCTACCTACTACTGACCTCTGTACACTGCCCTACAAACAACTGACCTCTGTACACTGTCTTACCTACTACTAACCTCTGTACACTGCCCTACATACTACTGACCTCTGCACACTGTCCTACCTACTACTGACCTCTGTACACCGCCCTTCCTACTACTGACCCTGTACTCTACTCTACAAACTACTGACCTCTGTACACTGTCCTAACTACTGCTGACCTCTGTACATTGCCCTACATACTACTGACCCTGTACTCTACCCTACAAACTACTGACATATGTACACTGCCCTACCCACTACTGACCCTGTACTCCTCCTTACAAACTACTGACCTCTGTACACTGCCCCACCTACTACTGACCTCTGTACACTGCCCTAACACAAATACGCAGCCTCGTTGGACTGAGCTTTATCCATGAGGTCGCATGTTTGCCTATCAGCATGCTCTCGCAACAGAAAGTGGGGTCTCACGGAGAACTCCGGGCCCCGTACTAACGATCGGGTTCCGGAACTCCCGATTCTGGGTCACCTGGTCGCTGTGATTGGCTATCACAGTGATCAGTCACTGTGAAGCCCAACCCCGTTTTTTCACTGTGAATGAAAGAGAGAGATGCATCAAATCTCTCTCTCTCCTTGCAGAGTCAAAATAAAGAGTGTGTAAAAATAAATAAATACATAATAATAATAAAATAATAAAATATCTAGATCAAGGTTTGATTTAGGCCAGTGCCAGGGTTAGTGTTTGGGTCAACAAACACTACTGATGACTGGTGCATGCTGTTTCACACTACTTACAGCTGACATCTATCTGGGCAAGGTGCAACCTCCAGGGTCACATTATCCCAACCACCTCCCCCCTTTTTAATTCCCCTCACACATACCTATCGGTCTCCATGTCCATCTCATTTTTGGACCAGCTGACACGTATTTAGACAAGGTGGAACCTCTAGGTTCACACAATCCCACCCATGCCATGTCTGCCCTCCGATTGGCCCATGGTGTTGGTTCTGGTTGGCTCCTCCCCTCAGCTCCCGTGCCACACATCCATTGCTACCGCCTTTTGGGATTTCAGCAAATTGGCACTTTGCACAATTTCACACACGCATCCACCCCCCTTGTCTTGCGAAACGCCTTGGATTCACTAGAGGTCTGTGCATACTGTATGCTATTTATATGTATCATTGCAAATTTGTACCATGATGTATTTTGTTGGCTCAGCGATTGTTATGCTATCAATGTATGTAAGATCATTTTTCAATAAATGTTCAAACTGTGCATACTCCTGTTACTTTGTTACTAGTGGCAAATGGTGCTCACCTCACATAAAGTCCCAGGGCGATTTTCTATGTACGAGTTTGGGTCAAGGTCAGGGTCAAAGGTCAGTATGTTTTTGGACAGCATTTTTTTATAAATTAGTATCAGTCAGTGTCGGTGTGTTTTAGGTAGGATAGAAAAAAAGCAAAACGGCACTATTGTTTATGAGCCGTACTACGGGTACAAATAACAACTAACATACACATTGTTCCAATCATCAGTAAGGTAGTAGCAAGAAATATATAGCTTAGTTTAACCACTTGCTGAGCGTATCGCGTGGATATACAGTGGCAAGTTAGCTCCGCTGCACTATAAAGTGAGTGCCCGCCGCGGGAGGAGGGTGTTCCACATTATTAAGCATAGCACCATTTTCAAGCAATATGGGGAAGAAAAAGGATCTCTCTGCTGCCGAAAAGAGTGAAATAGTTCAATGCATTGGACGAGGTATGAAAACATTAGATATTTCATGAAAACTTAAGTGTGATCATCGCACTATTAAAAGATTTGTGGCTGATTCAGAGCACAGACGGGTTAGTGCAGATAAAGGCACATTGAGGAAGATTTCTGCCAGATCCATGCATGGGATCAAGAGAGCAGCTGCTAAAACACCATTACATAGCAGCAAACAGATATTTGAAGCTGCTGGTGGCCCTGGAGTCCCATGGACATCAAGGTGTAGAGTCCTCCAGTGTCTTGCAACTGTGAATAAACCTTCTATTCGGTCACCACTAACCAGTGCTCACAAGTAGAAATGGCTGCATTGGGCAGAAAAATACATGAAGACTAATTTTCAAACAGTCCTGTTCACTAATGAGTGCTGTGCAGCCCTGGATGGTCCAGATGGATGGAGTAGTGGATGGTTGGTGGATGGCCAACCTGTTCCAACAAGGCTGCGAAGTCAGCAAGGCAGTGGTGGAGTCATGTTTTGGGTCAGAATCATGGGAAGAGAGCTGGTCAGCCCCTTTAGGGTCCCTGAAGGTGTAAAGATGACCTATGCAAAGTATGTGGAGTTCCTGACTGACCACTTCCTTCCCTGGTACAGAAAGAAGAACAATGCTTAACTTAATAAAATCATCTTCATGCATGACAATGCACCATCTCATGCTGCAAAGAATACCTCTGCATCAATTGCTGCTATGGGGATAAAAGGAGAGAAAGTCATGGTGTGGCCTCCATCCTCCACTGACCTCAATCCTATTGAGAACCTTTGGAGCATCCTCAAGCAAAAGATTTATGAGGGTGGGAGGCAGATTACATCCAAACAGCAGCTCTGGGAGGCTATTCTGACATCTTGCAAATAGAGTTGAGCGGACATCTGGATGTTTGGGTTCGGCGGGTTCAGCCGAACTTCGCAAAAAAGTTCAAGTTCGGCCCCAAACTTGACCGAACTTGACCCCAAACCCCATTGATGTCAATGGTGACCCGAACTTTTGGGCACTAAAATGGCTCTAAAAAAGTCCTAAAAAAGGCTAGAGGGCTGCAAAAGGAAGCATAATCGGGGTAAGAGTAGGACAAGTGTCCTGCAAACAAATATGGATAGGGAAATAACTTAACATCACATAAAAAAAATAAAAAGTGGAGTAGGAGGTTGAGGAGGCGGTGACCGTGGCGGTGTAGGTAGAAGTGGCGGTGGAGGAGGAGGAGGTAGCCAACACTGTTTTTTGTTGGTTTGAGAAGTGGCGGTGGAGGAGGAGGAGGTAGCCAACACTGTTTTTTGTTGGTTTGGGTTTTTTTTCTAATTGGGGTAGCCCCCAAAATATTGAGACATATTAAAAAAAAAAAAAAAGATCACTATCTGCAGACAAACCCAGAGATGTTCTAGCACAGGTTCACTTTTTCCATATAAAATGTACCATGCTTTATTTTTCATGTTTCTCCTGTTACAAATTCCAATAGACTTATGTTCTATAAAAAAAAAAAAAAAAAGAATAAGTTCACTTAAGTATACCAATGGCTGTGTGAGGCCGGTATAAATGTCTATTCTGCACAAGGTAAAGACAAGTCTTGTGGGATCCATGCCTGGTTCATTTTAATAAACGTTAGCTTGTCCACGTTGGCTGTGGACAGGTGGCTGCGCTTGTCTGTGATAGCGCCCCCTGCCATGCTAAACACACGTTCAGACAATACACTGGCTGAAGGGCAGGCCAGCACCTCCAAGGCATAAAGGGCAAGCTCAGGCCATGTGCCCAATTTTGGAGACCCAGAAGTTGAATGGGGCAGACCCATCAGTCAGTATATGTAGGAGTGTGAGCACATACTGTTCCACCATGTTGCTGAAATGCTGCCTCCTGCTAAGACATTGCCTATCAGCTGGTGGTGCTGTTTGTTGTGGCATGCTGCTGACAAAGCTTTTCCACATTTCGGCCATGCTAACCCTGCCTTCTGAGCTGCTGGCGGTGCCACAGCTGCATTGGCGACCTCTTCCTCCTCCTCTGCCTTCGCCTTGTGCTTCCACTGAGCCCCCGGTGTCATTTGGGAATACCCTCAGCAGCACCTCCACCAGAGTGCGCTTGTAGTCGCGCATCTTCCGATCACGCTCCAGTGAGGGAATTAAGGACGGCACCTTGTCCTTGTAACGGGGATCCAGCAGGGTGGCCACCCAGTAATCAGCACAAGGTACAATGTGGCAACTCGGCTGTCGTTGCGCAGGCACTGCAGCATGTAGTCGCTCATGTGTGCCAGGCTGCCCAGAGGCAAAGACAAGCTGTCCTCTGTGGGAGGTGTATCATCTGTGTCCTCCGTATCCCCCAGCCACTCTCCAGTGATACCCACGAGCTGCGTTGGGTGTCACCCTGCTGTTCCTCCTCCTCCTCATCATCCTCGTCCTCCTCATCCTCCAGAACTGTGCCCTGGCTTGAAATTTTTTTACCTGGCCTATGTTGGTGCAGGAACCCACTCTCCGAGCCACTTGTGAATGACTGGCCTGATAACCATGGAAATGACCCCTCTTCCTCCTCCTCTTCCTCCTGTGCCACATCCTCTTCCATCATCGCCCGAAGTGTTTTTTCAAGGAGACATAGAAGTGGGATAGAGAACAGCGTCATCGGCACTGGCCATGTTGGTGGAGTACTGGAAACACCGCAATATGGTACACAGGTCTCGCATGGAGGCCCACTCATTGGTGGTGAAGTGGCGCTGTTCCGCAGAGCGACTGATCCGTGCATGCTGCAGCTGAAACTCCACTATTGCCTGCTGCTGCTCGCACAGTCTCTCAAGTATGTGCAAGGTGGAGTTCCGCCTTGTGGGCACGTCGCATAGGAGGCGGTGAGCGGAAAGGCCGAAGTTCCGCTGCAGCGCAGACAGGCGAGCAGCAGCAGGGTGAGAATGCCGAAAGCGCGCACGGACGGCCCACACATTCTGCAGCAGCTCTGACATATCTGGTTAGTTTTTTTAGAATTTTCTGCACCACCAAATTCAGCACATGCGCCAGGCAAGGGATGTGCGTCAAACCGGCTAGGCCCAGAGCTGCTACGAGATTTTGCCCATTATCGCACACCACCAGGATGGGCTTGAGGCTCAGTGGCAACAACCACTCATCAGTCTGTTGTTCAATGCCTGTCCACAGCTCCTGCGCAGTGTGGGGTTTATCCCCCAAACATATCAGTTTTAAAACAGTCTGCTGTCGTTTCCTCCTGGATGTGCTGAAGTTGATGGTGAAGGTGTTATGCTGACCGGATGAGGAGGTGGTAGAGGAGGAAGAAGCGGAGTAGGAGGCAACAGGAGGCAAAGAGAAATGCCCTGCAATCCTAGGTGGCGCAAGGACATGCGCCAAACGGCTAGCCGCCTCAGGCCCACCCGCCACTACATTTGCCCAGTGTGCAGTTAGCGAGATATAGCGCCCCTGCCCGTGCTTATTGGTCCACGTATAAGTGGTTACGTGGACCTTGCCACAGATGGCGTTGCACAGTGCACACTTGATCTTGTCCCTGACTTGTTTGTGCAGGGAAAGGATGGCTCGCCTGGAAAAGTAGTGGCGGCTGGGAACAACGTACTGTGGGACAGCCACCGCCATCAGGTTTTTAAAACTGTCCGTGTCCACCAGACGGAATGGCAGCATTTCAAAGGCCAGGAATTTTGAAATGCTGGCATTCAGGGCCAGGGATCGCGAGTGGGTAGGGGGGTACTTCCTCTTTCTCTCCAGTGTTTAGGAGATGGACAGCTGTAAGCTTCCATGGGAAGCTTGCATGACCTTCATTCCATGTGGGGTCTAGGACCTCATCATCCTCCACATCATCTTGCACCCACTCTTCACCACTGCCCTCCTTGTCAGTCTGCACACTGTAGAAAGCTGCAGCAGCTGGCACCTGTCTTTCGTCATCATCAGAGACGTGCTGCGCTGGTGTTTCCATGTCCTCATCCTGAAACAGAAGTGGTTGGGCATCGGTGCACTCAATGTCTTCCACTTCTGGGGCAGAGCTATGTGGATGGCCCACGGAAAGCACACCAGCAGAGTCATCAAAAAGCATAAGAGGCTGCTGCATGACTTGGGGCTCAGACTGCTTGGCTGATTTACAAGGGGCTGAGGTGAAAGACAGATGGCCATGGGATTCAGGTGCCAACTCTGAGCTTTCAGCAAGGGACCGGGTGGGAAACAATGTGAAGGAACTGGAGGCATTGTCAGCCACCCAATCTAGTATCGCCTGTACTTGTTCTGGCCTCACCATTCATTGAGCAGCATTCGGGCCTAACATATAACGTTGAAGGTTCTGTCGGCTACTCGCACCTGAGAAAGGTGTTTCACTTGTGTGTGTAGCTGGCACAGATCGACCACGTCCTCTCCTTGCAACAGGAACTTCACCAACATCACCAACACCAGCAGCACCACGACCACGTCCCTTATTTGATGCTCTCCTCATTCTGGATGCAAGTGTACTATGTAGCACTATTTATTTATTTTTTTAAAACCAGCAATGTCGACACACTTTTTAATTTTGTGCAAGAAATGCACAGCAAGATGCAAATGTACTATGTAGCACTATTTTTTTTTTTTTTTTAAATCAACAATGTCGACCCATTTTTTAATTTTGTGCAAGAAATGCACAGCAAGGTACAAACGTACTATGTAGCACTATTTATTTTATTTTTTTTAAACCAGCATTGTAGACGCACTTTTTAATTTTGTGCAATAAATGCACAGCAAGGTACAAATGTACTATGTAGCACTATTTTTTTATTTTTTTTAAAACAGCAATGTTGACGCACTTTTTAATTTTGTGCAAGAAATGCACAGCAAGGTGCAAATTTACTATGTAGCACTATTTATTATTCTTTTTTTTAAACCAGCAATGTAGACGCACTTTTTATTTTTGTGCAAGAAATGCACCGCTGGCCGCAAATGTAGTATTTAGAATTTTTTTTTTTTAAACCAGCAATCTAGACGCACATTTTATTTTTGTGCAAGAAATTCACCACTGGCCGCAAATGTAGTATTTAGAATATTTTTTTTTTAAACCAGCAATCTAGACGCACATTTTATTTTTGTGCAAGAAATTCACCACTGGCCGCAAATGTAGTATTTTGATTTTTTTTTTTTAAACCAGCAATGTAGACGCACTTTTTATTTTTGTGCAAGAAATGCTCCACTGGCCACAAATGTAGTATTTAGAATATATATATATTTTTTAAACCAGCAATGTAGACGCATTTTTTAATTTTGTGCAAGAAATGCCCCGCTGGCCACAAATGTAATATTTTGCACAAAAAAAAAAAATAATTAATTTGTCTAACTGCAATGTAAAAGCAGTATTATAAATATGCCAAAATGTTGCCAACTGAACTAACAGAACACGATTAAAGTAGTGTCCCTAACAGGCAAGCAGTTGCAAACGCACTGCACTTGCAAAAATGGCTGCAAACGCCCACCTAATAAACAGAAAGACTGCTTAGGTTTTATATGAGGCACTTTGCTTAGCAAACAAAATGTACTCTGGCAAACAAAAATCTCCTCTAGCACCCACCCACCAATAAATCGCTGTTTTTAACAGATTTTCTAAAGCCTATCTGTCCCTCACAGCAGCAGCAGCATCCTCTCCCTACACTAGTATGAGATGATGTGACATGCAGCACTAAGTGACTCCAGCTCATATAGAGGCTGGGTCACATGATGCACTGGCCAATCACAGCCATGCCATTAGTAGGCATGGCTGTGATGGCTTCTAAGGGGAAACGAATGAAAAACGCTTGTTGATTGGCTGCCCTGCAGCTATTCAACAGGCGCAAAAAAATACCCGAACCCAAACTTTTTCTCAAATGTCCGGGTTCGGGACACGGACACCCTAAAGTCCGGTACGAACCTGAACTCTACTTGCAAACAAATTCAAGCAGAAACTGTCCAAAAACTCAGAAGTTCAATGGATGTAAGATGCTATCAAATAAGGGGTTCTATGTTAAAATGTAACATGACCTGTTAAAATGTTTAAAAAGTTAAAATGTTGTTCAAAGTTTGATTGAAATAGCTTTTGATTTCAGTAAATATGCTGCAAACACAACAAATAACAATTTTCAGTTCTTTACAACCTAGAAAGTGTTTTGAAAGTTACTGTGCGTAATAATTTGGAACAGTGCATTGTAAGTTTTTTATTTTGAAAAAAAATACTGTTATCATTAGGAGTTTTGTTTGAATAAAATTTGAATTGTACTCTTAATAGTTGATAACATGAGAATTATGCTGACTGTTGTTTACATCAATTATTTAGCTAAGCTAAATGAGAAAAATATCATTGACATAATAATTTGTGTAGTAAAAAAAAAAATAGTAAAAACGCCATAAATGAATTCTCATGGTTTGTAAACACTGCAACTTTTGCGCAAACCAATCAATATGCACCTATTGTGGGTTTTTTTTTTTACCACAAATATGTAGAAGAATATATATCGGCCAAAACTGATGCATACATTTGTTTTTTATATATTTTTTTGACATGTATTATAGCAAAAAGTAAAAAATATTGTTTTTTTTAAAAAAAATTGTCACTCATTTTTTGTTTATAGTGCAAAAAATAAAAACCGCAGAGCTGATCGAATACCACCAAAAGAAAGCTCTATTTGTGGGAAAAAAAGGACATCAATTTAGTTTGGGTACAACGTCGCACGGCCGCACAATTGTCAGTTTAAGTGACAAGGGGCTGAAGTGGTTAAAAAATACATTTTTTTTTTTACTATTTTGGGCCAGTTTTCCCTTGATAATAAAAAAAATTCAGGAGATATCCATTCACCACCAAATGAAAGCCAAATTTGTTCTGAAAAAACAAGGTATAATTCACCTGGATCCACAAAGCAGTTGTGATGATATGAACAGTTTTATTAAAGCATGTCAAAGTTACAAAATTGTGCTTAGGCATTTAGATTTGTTTTACCCTTAGGCGTGAAGGGGTTAAGGAAAAATATATTGGATTCATTGGGGATGGTGGAATCCAGGTGGTTTTTGGTGGTTCTGAAGGATGAAATGTGCTTTAAAGGCCTCCTGAGAGTAATGCCAGCTCCTTAAATATCCCGGACCTCTTCTTGTGCCACAAATTGGCCCTTCATTATTTCACTTTTTTTCACAGAAAGGAGAAAAAAACTGCAAAAAAGTACCCAAGTAATAATCAACTGCACAAAAAAAAGGAAAACAAATATAGTGAATACCCCCAAAAAACACACCATTTAAATTAAATTAAAATAGATTTCCAAGCAAATTTAAGCAGCTCAGTGACCAATATTATGCTTCAGTGAAATTTTGCTGCAAAATAAATCACATTATTCATCTCAGGTTATAGGCGATTTGCCGATTAATTGTGTCCCTTGTTAATTTGACGTTAAACCCTAGAGCACATACAGACCAGATCCAATGAAGAGCCAGCACAGTTGTGTTAGGATAAATTTGCTGATTTATTTCTTCTCATCCATGTGAAATAAAAGCGAAAGCTGACGCGTTTCGGCGTTAAGAGCCTTGTTCACAGTTCATGCTGTGAACAGGGATCTTAACGCCGAAACGCATCAGCCTTCACTTTTATTTCACATGGATGAGAAGAAATAAATCAGAAAATTTTTCCTAACACAGTTGTGCCGGCTCTTCATTGGATCTGGTCTGTATTGTTCATATGGAGTGCGTGGAAGATGCTCTGAGCCAGAGCACCTGGACTTGGATGTGTGCACAGGATTTCTTATAGTTCAGCTACAATGTTCAGAGCGGTGTTCATGTCCTTTTCCAGAGCACATATAGGAGAAAAAATGTGGCCTTTATTGAGGACAAAAAGCTATAGCAAGTATTTCCGATGTTCATACATGGTTACCTCTCAACTGTTCTCCCAAGGGATACTTAAACTGCATGCATCACTATCAGACCGCGATTGGCCTCACTGAAAGGATTCTGGGATCTATATCTGATATGCAATCTCTTGCTTACTTGACCATATAAATAAACACTACATGGTAAATCTACATCTGTTACAGAAAAAACATTAAACATACTTAAAATATAACATAGATCTGTCACAAGCAATAAACCAGAATACCAGCTTGTGCACATCAGTGTTTAATTATCCATGCGTTCTGTTACACTGTGCTGTCCATATAAACAAGATGAATGGGGCTTTTCTTCAGTTTTATACAGTGATCAGCAACTGGCTGTTCCATATGAAACTTAACATTGTACATACTCTTTCACAATTTGTTTAGCCCGCTGGAGCAATGTAGAAATTGCTTTTAAATGATTGGTGTCATGTTTGAGTAATCAGGAAAAAAAAATCACTGTAATGAGATTTTTTACAGCATAGTGTATATCTGCATAGGTTTGTTTTCTGGTAACTTTACTCTGCACCTACGTGATATAGAAATTTATCATGGCAATTGATTTGGATAATATAAAGCTACATGGGATAGTTGACAGAACCCTTTAACAAAATAATAAATAATATAAGCTGAACTCAAATATTTGGATTGAAATGGCCACAGCCAGTGGTTAGGGGTAGGGTTTTTTCACCGTCAGGGCAGTAAGGATGTGGAACTCTTTTCCACAATTGGTGGTGTCAACAGGAAGTATTGATAGTTTCAAAAGACTCTTGGACGTGCATCTTATCAGACACAATATACAGGGATATGGGAAATAGTTATCTACATGAACACACACCAACATAAGTTGAACTGGATGGACTATTGTCTTTATTGAACCTTACCAACTATGTAACCAGTTGCGGCTGGTGCTCAATATTTTGGTGGAGGCGGCAAACAAACCTGCCCATCCTCCCCATGGGAGACGGACAGCGGCAATCAGTGACCTTACCTTAGGAGGCCGATGCTGCTCCTCACTCCAGCTTGCCGAGGGAAAATTGGGGCCGCTTCCTGATTGGCTGGGAGGAGAAAGAAGCAGGAAGAAATTAGCGAATATTAATTAGCTAATGTCACACAAGTGGGTGGGCTCAGGGCGCAGTGCCCTTTTTTCAAGCCAATTAGAGCCTCAGGCTCTAATCATGTGTTTAAAAAAAAAAAAACTATTGAAATCCATGCGTCTGGCACCCTGCATGTAGATTAGGTGCTGGCCGCATGGATTAGGGGGGCGGCGCCCCTGCGACCCTAATGGTCAGACAGCCACTGTAGCTATGTACTATGTTAAATACCAATCATAGTACAGACATATAAATAACTTATTACAGCTCAAGTTAAATGAATTTGACAATAAATACTGTCCCCTTTCAAGAGAAAGGGACAAAAAAACACATAACCAGAACTGCCACAATAGGTGGGAAGGTGTTATGCTCTTTCTTCTTGCTGTCACAGCCCAAAAAAACCCACTAATTGTGCATTTTATTTTCTTCTTTTATAGGGACCAGCTTGTGCCCAAGGACTGTAAGGGCTACTTTCACACTGGGGTGGGGAGGGGGGGTAGTGGTAAATCGCCGCTAATTAGCGGCGCATTTACTGCTATTATAGCGGCGCTAAGGCGCCACTATGCAGGCGCCCCAAGCAGGGGTTAAAAGTGCCGCCGCTCGGGGGTTTCGGGGTGGTGTACAGCCGCTTCAGGAGTGCCGTCCATTGATTACAATGGAGGGGGCGGTGTAGGAGCGGTGTACACACCACTCACCGCACCTCCCCAAAGATATGGCTTGCAGGACTTTTCTTCCCGTCCTGCAAGCGCACCTCCCCAGTGTGAAAGCACTCAGGCTTTCACACTGGGGAGAATGGGGGGAGGGTTTTTCAGTTGCGGTATTTTTAGCACCGCAACACTGTACGCAAATTTCATTTTTTTTTCACACAAATACAGCTTTTGGTGGTATTTAATCACCACTGGGTTCTTAATTTTTTGCTATACAAATGAAAAAATACAGAAAATGTTAAAATAAACACATTTTTCTTAGTTTCTGTTATACAATTTTGCAAAGAAATAATCTTTCTTCATAAATTTAGGCTAAAATGTAGTCTACTACATTTTTTTTGTAAAAATAATCCAAATCAGTGTATATTATTTAGTCCATGTGGAAGTTATAGTCTACAAACTAGGCCCTTTTTGGAAAGTAGATAGTCCGAGGTATTTAGTAAGAGGCATGGGGAGTTATTTAAAGTTGTCATTTTTTTTGTCACAATTTTCTGGAAAATGAAAAAATGTTATATTTTTTTTACAATTTTTTTTTTACATACTGTCACCAGTGCAATACAGCATCATCATATGGCCAGTATGCCAGTGATCAGGGATACTGACTGGTGAGAGTATGTAGAAAAAATAATAATAATAATTTTTATTACATTTTTTAAACATTTTTTTTTCAGATTTTATTTTCTTTTTTCAAGATTTTTTCAATACATTCAATATCATCACTGCTACTGTTCCTGTTAAGGTCACCTGTACAGGTGCCTGACATCTATGTTTACTTTTATATTATTTCTGCTTCCTGACTGCACTGTGAAAGCAAAAATATTTGTAATGCTAATACTACTGGACCTGTGTGTAGGAATAACCTTGCAGAGGAGGTCATGTAGTGTTACGTATACATTGCTCCATCCTGGCATTATGCCCTTGTTTCCGGTAAAGCATCCCGTGAATCACTAAATCCTAAGTAAGAAGTCTTACAAGGAAAACACGTGCTCGCTACAAATTGAGCTGCTCCGTGCACAGGTCTCCAAGCTGGCAGTCACATGGTCAGCGATGATGACCTTTGGGTTGTTTTGTGTGCTCAAAAAATAGGCATCTGTTATGTAAATTGTATAAGCCTGAGGACCTAATCTATGGTGCTGTGAATGATATATACCTCCAATGATCAGATCTCACTATGATGTCTATTACCTAGGAATGGCCATTACAGCTCTTGCTAATTAACTTTGAAAACCCAATTTAGGATGGTCCAAAGTGCATGACAGCACCCCCAAACCAGCAATTATCACTTTAAAATGAATTTCCTTCCTCCGATGGATTTCCTATGTAAAGTACCCAGAGCTAACATGACTAAAAATGTCATTAGGTTTCTTTTGTTATATACAGGAGTTGTTTCCTTTTTTTTCAATAGGAGGCATTACATGAACGTATCTATAGGGGTGAATTGGGTGGTTATTTAAAGTGCACCTCTAATTCAATTTTTTTTAGATAGAATACAGAAGAATTAGAACCTCAGATTTTTTGCTGTCAGGGTAGCCTTTGTGGAGATTTCCTTTAACTTCCTGCCCCAGAGAACAATTAGGAAGTGGAAGGATCTCTCCTTAAAGTGGAAATCCCACCTTTGACTGCTGTCAGCGGAATAGGTGTCCTAGGCCAGTGGTTCTCAACCTCGGTCCTCAAGTACCCCCAACAGACCATGTTTTGGGAATTTCTCTTAGATAAAATAGCTGTCCAATATACCAAGCCATTGACTGATTTAAAGCACCTGTGCAATATAAAGGAAAACCTGAAAACATGGCCTGTTGGGGATAATTGAAGACTGAAGTTGAGAGCCACTCCCCTAAGCGTTATACTTGTCTTCTACTTCTGGTGATCTGGTGATAACTGTAAGGCCCCTGTCACACAGGACGGATTCTGTTTTGATGAGCAGGGGATCTGTCCACTGAGACAAGGTGGGACCAGAGACAATGTGGGTGCCACTGCTGCAGGAAAGATACAAAAATGGCCTGGTGGGCTGGATTCAGCCCGCAGGCCTTGTGTTTGACAAATGTGCACTAGAGCAGTGGTTCTCAACCTCAGTCCTCAAGTACCCCCAACGGGCCATGTTTTTGGAACTTCCCTTATTTGAACCGGCCCTTATCAATACCATGTCATTGATATTGATTTAAAGCAGCTGTGCAAATTAAAGGAAAACCTGAAAACATGGCCCGTTGGGGGTACTTGAGGACTGAGGTTTAGAACCACTGCACTAGAGCATAGGGGAGAAGAGGCTACAGCAACCATCCTTATAATCTGGCGGAGCCCGTGAAAAGGGAGGCTTGGGTAAGTGCTTTTCATGGTCCCCTAGACATAAACAAGCATTTAACCTTTGCAGTATGGGAGGCACCCCACTGCAATGGAGGATTTTTGTTTTCCCAGAGTTTAGATTTAACTGCTTTAGAAAACAGTTCTTTCCTCTGTTTCGTTTTTCATATCTTAACACTGCAGACACAAACTAGCATTCAGAAAAAGAGGGATTTTAAACTACAGGGGAAAAAAACTTTTTCACGGACAGATCCCCAAATTTGTGAACATGGCTGGAAATCAATAACAGCTAGCAACTATGGTATAATCAGAAAAAATAATATTGGACCACAAAATGAGCATTGAATAGTTATGCAGTATTGAATTATTCATTTTTTCATTCAAACTAATGCCCTTTATGTCTATCAAACGAGAGTCAGAGCAGGGTATAATCATGCTTTCATGTATGTTTGTTATACATCTGACCTATAACAATGGCCCTCTTATATTTCCAATAGGAGCTCTGCTTTACCTTGCCGCAAGACCATGAACAGCTTAAGAAGAGGTAAACTAAGGTCAAAGCAACTTACAACTATTTTCAAAGCTGATCTAATGTTCCTTGACCTAACAGATAATTCTGTCTGGAACATTTAGGGCCTTTGCACATCAGAATGCATGTATTCAGAGCTGAAGTCTAGGTATGATTTTTATTGGATAGTTACATTCGTTCAGCTTGGACCAATGCAAGTATGCATGTCTCATGCCAGACCAATTCCTGTGTAAATTGAAAATCACTGTAATGTTCACCACTTGTAGGCAGGTGCCTAAAATGTTATTCATGACTGTCATTTGTGGGTTTAACGCCTGGTGACGTGGCGGTCAACACACTGTGGTGTGTCTGCCGTGTGGCTAGTTGTGCTTCCTTTAGCAGGAATATTTAAGCTGGATGGGGCGGAGCTGGTTGTAGGAGTGAGACAGACCATACGCAAGAAGATGTAGAGCTGCACCAAAGTGGGGTTAGCACTTGGCGTAAACCTGAAAAAATTGTAAAGAGACACAGGAGCAAACACCTAGTACATTACCACCACCAAATGTTATTGTATAAAAAGTGCCAAGAATATACTCACAAATATGAGAAGGTACAAGCATATCAGAACTCATCTCCAGCTTAGGTGATGCCCAAATCGCTGCAGTTGAAAATGTGAGTTTTGGGGGACAAGCCCCCTTCCTCAGACATGACTGTAGTGAGATGAGTTACCATTGGTTGGGGGCTATTACAAGCCAAAGGTATGGTATACCAGAGCATAGCCCAAGTCCAGCCTAATGATTAAGGAAGAATTCCGCTCATTTTAATGACATTTTAATGACCTGTTGCATTGGTATGTGTTTGATAGGAAAACTGTACTGTGAAGATGGAAAGGAATTGATGCTCTAATGCCTTCAAAAAAAGAGAACTCTGATTTAGTAACAATGACGGCTCTGATCTACTGCAAGCAGAGAGAGGAAATGTGCTCCTACAGAAACAAAGTGTACACCTTCATGTTAATCTTATGGTTAATAGAGAGTAATAAGTAAATGGAAGGAGAAGCAGCCAGCTTGGGAGAGGAGACAGTGGTGGCTGGAGACATAAGTTCTGGCAGAAGAGTGAATTGGTGTCCACAAGGTCAAACCTTCCAAGAGGAAGGGACTCTAAGTTAGGGCCCACTGCATAGCAGAACCCTCCTATGAACTGGCCCTGGACCAGGGGCGGACTGACCATTTGGGCACTCGGGCATTGCCTGAGGGCCTGGGGTATCGATATCCACAGCAGCTCTGGTGTGAGAGCTCTGCTATCACTCAGAAAATACCGGCATATCTGCAGGTTTCCCAGGCAGCTCTGACTCTGCTCTTCCTCCCGCACTCCTCTGGACATGACAAGTAGAAGAGCCATGACTGTGAGTATATACTCAGCTCTCACATCTATCCAGTCTGTCTCTGTCTGTTGTAGGCAGCCCCCTTATTTCATCCAGAGTACCCCTTTAATACTGTATTACTAAGGGGATACTTTCAAGGATGTAAGGGGATTTTGGAGTACCTCCAGAGTGCCCCCTCCTTTCCTCTCCCACCAGCAGCAGCTGCAGGTATATCTGTGTTTACTATGCTTCAGTTCATGAATTAGCAGATGGGCAGGGTCAATTTAAACCCCTGATATTTCACCAAAGCCCCCCAACAGCATTGTGAAGAGAATGTAAAAATATTTAAATTATTATTATTATTATTAAAATGAATTAAACATTAAAATAAAAAAATATATATAATTGTAAAAAAAAACCTTTGTAAAAAAATCAATATTTCTAATCAGATTAAAAAGCCATGCCCTCATATGCAGCATAATTTAGCCTCAACCACTGTGTCACCATCTCCTTGGTAGGAGCCCATGATGCTGTTAAGGTGGCACTGCTCATGAGAGGTTCCCGGTACCTTTTTTGGTATTTACTTAGTCTGCATGTCACTGAGCTTGGTGCCCCTCCATGTGGGCCTGTCACATTAATGTTGTGTCATAAAGATGGCTGCCATGTTTAAACGCCGGGCCCCATGATCTCCTATTGCCCGGGGACCCCATGAATTGTCAGTCCGCCCCTGGCCTGGACCATGGGTGTGCCAGGTCTCACGAAGTATACAGCAGCTACCCTTCATGCCTTTAGGTTGAAGAGTCAAGTGCAACGTGTGTTAAAAAACTGTTGGAGGAAAATTTGTGTTTAATGCTATTTCCCTCAAAACGACTTTGTAGCCAGCATCAAAACAGGTGTCACTGGCAGGTGAAAAGAGGTTATCCTTCTGGAGTGAGGCCCAGTATAATGCTTTGGTCTCTGGCCACAAGGGGTGCTGACTCACACAAGAGAGCAAATTCATCATGCTAACAATTGACCTAAATAATTAGTATAAACTGGCAGCATTTGATTCCCCCATGCATGCCAGCATGCTACTACGGATAGTAGCAGTCTTCTGGGTTCAGTGGCAAGTGGCTGCCCTTCTGCATAGTAACCATAAGAGATTGATCGCTCAGCACTGCCATCATAAGCAGAAAAAAATTGTGTTTTTCCATGAATACAAGGCTTTCTCTGAATGGATGAGTTGGGGTGGTGATGTCATGATGTTCCCACCCAGCCCTGGCATCTCTTTAAATAGGTCTTTAGGCCTGGGGGTGAGACGGACTTCCCGATCATATGACCACTATGAATGACTGCCACAGTGGTCACATGATTGGGAGCTAGCCCTGCCATCTTCCAATCATGACTAGAGTTTGTGATAGCTCAGTCACTTTTCCCTGAATGGGCAAACTGGCAGTGTCTCCTTATATTTTGATCACTGTGGATATTAGTGTAGACTGGACCTAGCATCAGATATATGTTTTCATGTTAACATAATTTTGATCTGTTCAAGTATTCTGCTTTTATTAAAAGAATACCTGTTGATCCTTTCAGGAAAGTTCTTATTCCATCACTTCCTGTTATGGGGTTGCAACCAGCTCCCAACTGTATTCCTGGGCAGTCACCCTGCCATAAATACCCCGGGTTGAGACAACAAGCGGGCATGCCATCACACATTGTGCAGGCATGGTCCACCATTGTCACTATAAGAAAGCTGGACCAGAGCAATAATGTACTAATGGAGTGCATGCTGACAGAAAATGGCTGAAAGAGGTGGAAGAGGAGATCAGCAGTGCTAAATCAAAAAAATGTATGAAAGAAGAAGGTGAAAACAGTACTCTATGAAATGGCAAGTACGTTAGCAAACTAAATGTCACCCAGGGTTTAGATCTATTTTAAAGTGTATATTTAGCTGTTTTCCACTATAAACTATAACAAATGAGCCATAATCCTTAGTATTTTATAAAAAAAATAAAAAATAAGAATAACATGATGTTCCCAATTGCACATCAATTATGTATTTTTCTTTTTATGGTCAATTGTAGTCTTCACGTACTGCTGTTTTGTCAAGAACATATTTTTTATTTTAATTTCAGTTAAGTTCAATGACATAAATTGCCACTATTCGTTACGTATATATATATACATATATATATATATATATATATATATATACAGTATCTCACAAAAGTGAGTACATCCCTCACATTTTTGTAAATATTTTATTATATCTTTTCATATATATCTCTGAGGACCAACAAAAAAGAACTGTTTCTCTACATAAAGATGGCCTTGGCTATCAGAAGATTACCAAGACCCTGAAACTGAGCTACAGCACAGTGGCCAAGACCATACAGCGGTTTAACAGGATGGGTTCCACTCAGAACAGGCCTCACCATGGTTGACCAAAGAAGTTGAGTGCACATGCATGGTGGTGCTAGTGTCATGATCTGGGGCTACATGAGTCAGTATATACATATATATAAGTACTGTGTGTGTATATATATATATATATATATATATATATATATATTGTATATATTTCTATAAAAAGAGTAGGTCAGAGCGTATCTTTGTCAGAGGTTAATGTGCATTTGTAGGCAGGTGCCTACAAGGAGAATGTTCTGCAATAGCAAGTGAGCTTACGGTGCCCAGGCTAGGGAACCACAGATTTCCTAAGAATTTTGGGTCTTGCTTTCCTTCCTTGTTGATATATATACAGGGGGAAGGCCAGGCTACAGGAGCTTTTTGAGCAGGACTGCATGGGAGCTGGAGTGTCCATGTCGTCTGGAAGGATGTAACCTTCAATAAAGACAAAAATAAGAGTATATAGGATGTTGCAGTGCTAAACAGTTTCACCCTCAGGAAAAAATAGGGCACAAATTCATAAAACCATACAGTTTATTCCATATTAATGTTAAAAATGAAGGGGTTACAACCCCATAAAGACACTTAATTGAATTATGCTGTAATCATGCATCAATTGAACAACCCCTCACACCTCCCTGTATGCATAAGTGTTATAAACACATATTAAATTGTGTTGCAAATATATGTAATGTATGGTAGCATCACATAACCACCAAGGAAGGTGCTGATAGTCCATAGTTTCGCAGGGTAAGCTTCTTTATGGAGTTTATGGGTTGCAATTAAGTACAAAAGATAACAAATGATCCTCAAACCAAGAGGCGTATTTTAACCCAACTTATTTCAAACTGCTGAGAAGAGTCATTAGAGAAGAAGATTCACCTGATCACCTGGTAAGCCAGCAGCCACCAAGGAGGCAATCCCTCTCATCGCGCAATCACCTTCAGGGATTCATCCGAATGGATACATCTCACATGGCAGCAAGAGAATAAATGGTCATAATATGTAATAAAACTTATGGTTTTATGAATTTGCATCCTATTTTTTCCTGAAGGTGAAACTGTTTAGC
This sequence comes from Glandirana rugosa, assembly GCA_018402905.1. NCBI lineage: Eukaryota > Metazoa > Chordata > Amphibia > Anura > Ranidae > Glandirana > Glandirana rugosa. The sequence continues at coordinate 1,712,728 of BLSH010164298.1, read as the reverse complement.
AACGCAACATCCTATATACTCTTCTTTTTGTCTTTAACAATGCTAATTGGGGATAGGTGCTGAGGTATCGAATTATACCTACTGCTTAATTAGCAGTGTTGGGAAACGGTTTGGCCCGAGCATGAATTCGGGCCGAATCGCCGAATACCCGAATAGTCAGGCTTTTGACCTTTTGTTTGGCCCACCAAGCGCCCCACAATGCGCTGCGTCCCATACAGTGCATCGGAAGCCCTGATTGGCTGAAGCAATGAACGATTTGCCCGATCAGGGCACAGAACACTGTCAGAGCCATGATTGGAGAAATTAATGTTGAATGTGCCCAATGTGCCCAATCATGGCTCATTGCTCATAGACCCACCCCCCCTCTATAAAATTAGCAGTGCTTCAGCTGGTCTGTCTAGGGGACATGAGCCACACTGGAGTAGAGATTCTTTCAGCTCTGCCGGGGCAGGTCCAGAGGTGGTTTACACCATGCTAGCTGTGCCAGGAATAGTGGTGTGCGATAAGGGCACTAACCTCCTGTCCTCCCTTTCACAGGAAAAGTTGACACATGTGCCATGCCTGGCACATGTCCTCAATTTGGTGGTGCATAATTTCTTTAGCAGGTGCTCAGGTTTGGAAGATCTGCTAAAGCAGGCCAGAAGAGTCTGTAGCCATTTCACAGCTCGGTTGGCTGAAATTCAGCAGGAATTCCACCTGCCTATAAACCACCTGATTTGGGCCATGTCTACCAGGTGGTACTCAACTGTAACAATGCTGCAGCGGCTGCACATGCAGCAGAGGACCGTCAATGAGTATCTGTGTCAGTATGGCACAACGACAGGCTCAGGCCAGCTCGGCTTTTCTTCCCCACAGCAATGGCTGCTGATAGAGGATGCATGCCCTGTAATATCACCATTTGAGGAGGTGACAAGGATGGTGAACCATAACAATGCATGCATCAGTGACGCAATCAATGTTGTGTTCCTGCTGGAGCAGACTCTGCGTGGCATTATGGACAGGGCACTCGCGACAGAGCAGCGGGAGGAAGAGGAGGACTTCCTTTGTTCTCAAGGTCCACTTTATGTAGACACAATTCTTGTGATGCCACAGAACACAGAACAAGAGGAGGAAGTTTTGGAGGCATTGAAGCAAAGGAAGACATACATCAAATCTTAAGAGATGGTTTTCTGCCCCCTGCACCCTTGGGAGTAGTACATGGCTGGGAAGAGGCAGTTCCAGATACGGTAATCCTCATTGACCCCGAGGATTCTGCTTCTCATTCCTCCACAAACTTGGGTACCCCTCGTTCTTTAAAACCTGCAAAAGGACCCAAGAATACGTGGCAACCGGGAGAAGGATCACTATTGGTTGGCAACCCTCCTTGACCACCGTTACAAGGGTGAAGTCTCAGAACTCATCCCATCCTCACAGAGGGAGCAGAGGATGAAATCTTTTTAGGATACCTTAAATAGTAGTTCATGTAATGCCTTTTCAGACTCTGCTACGTTACAGTCTCATGGAAAGGCTAGTTTTGAGGCAAGAGAGGAGCGGTGGAGAAGGGGCCTTAGTGATGCATTTAAAAAATCTTTTGGTCCTCGGCACCCAGGGCTGTCAGCTTCCACATCCCATTATCAGCATCTGCATCATATTGTGGGAGATTATATAGGGGCAAAAACAGACATGGAGAGCTTTCCAGTTGATGATCCACTGGGTTACTGGGTCATGAGAATAGAACACTGGCCAGAACTTGCCCAGTATGCGATTGAGCTGCTAGGCTGCCCTGCACTCAGCGTGCTTTCTGAATGAACATTCAGAGTTGCCAGAGGTTTTGATGACAGATAAAATATCTGTCTGTCCACAGACTTTGTTGACTGGTTGACATTTATCAAAATGAATCATTCCTGGATTAGCAGCAGCTATCAAGCCCCTGATGACAATGTTGCCGATTAAGTGTTTTTAAGATGTGGAATCTGTCAGACTGTCTAGGCTGCCTAGCTTTGTGGGTGTTGATTTTATCGTGAAGACATTTTTGGTATAGGTTTTATAGGCATATGTAACACCCAAGGACCAATTTTGTCCACACCTGTTTGATAGGTGCATATCATTTAAATTTTTGACAGGAAGGCCAATTCTTGCTTTCATCAAGAGTACCTCTATAGGGTTATGATGTGAAGGCACCACCAACACCCAAAACCCAATTTTTCTGCACCTGTTTGACCAGGGCATATCATTTCAATTTTTGACAGCAAAGCCAATTCTTGCTTTCATTAAGAGTACCTCTATAGGGGTATGGTGCGAAGGGACCACCAGCACCAAATGCCCAATTTTTCTGCACCTACCTGTTACTTCTATGCAAAGTCTGTGAAAGAGACCCCAGAATATATCCCAAAAAAATCTCTAATCTTGTTCCCGTTGCACTAAATTGTGGCCTTTTTATACAGACTGGCCCCCAAGCAGTTGTTTATAAAATAAAGAAAGCTTGCATGGAAAATGTCATTTTTTGGCCTTTATAAATGTCTTTTTTTTCTGCAGTAGGTTCTACATGGTACAGGTGCACCACTTTACAGGCAGACTAAGGGGACCCCTTAGGCACTATATTTAAAGAAATGGTTCATTTTTATTATTTTGCTTTAAGCATCAGTAAATCACTACTTATTTGAAAATTATGATTTTTACTAATTTTGTTTTCATTGATACATGTCCCCCAAGGCAGTACCCAGACCCCCATACCCTGTCTTTGCCCAATAATTAGCATCTAAGCCCTCAAAATGGGACCTTTTGATTCGTCCAGTTCAGGTCCCATAAACTTCACTGGGGTTCATTATTGGGCTCCGAATGTTCGCAATGTTCGAGAGTTCTGGCGTGAACCAAACAGGGGGTTGTTCGGCTCATCTCTATTTATTAGTTGTAAGGATGTAACCTTCCTTTGCCACCCCAAGGTATTCACCAGTTATAAGCACTACTGGTTTTTGACTTCTACCGGTATGCCTGGGCAATCATGGAGAAGTTAGTTAGGAAATGGACTGAGATGCACTTACTGTTTTTTTGCTCCTGAAGCATTTTAAGTAAAGTTCTTGATTTGTTCTTTTGCCTGGTCTGAAGTTATTATAGGGGTGCATGGTGGTACATGGTGTACTGAAGGAACAGGGCCTGTAAAGCACACATGGTGTACGAAAGCAAGGTCACTACAAATGGGTTAGATTGGCGAAAGAATTAGAACAGGAGAGTAGGTGCCATGGGGAACCATGAATGGTGGGAATGTACAGCAGTCGGATAATAAGCGTGGTAACTGGCGTAGGTGGCACATCCTCTGGTAGCGAGGGGGTCGGTGTTTTGGGACTGAACCTACAGTATAGAGACCCCATATACCTAGCTGCATAGGAGAGCAGAAAAAGTTAATTAAGTGCAGGCACAAGGTCCACTCTATGTGCACAGCGGGACCCCATTCTGTCACTGGGAGTGAGGTGGCAGAGATACACTGGACTCATGGACAGGACATAGGCTCAGTAATGTCACTCCTAAATGCAACATTCGTCAAGTTAAGGTGTGTAGAAACACAGGACAGCACTTTCACAGAGGGGCTCTGTATGTTTAACTACTGCATACAGTGTATCATCTCTGAGACTTGATTCTCACACCTATGCGGATTGCAGTTTGCATATTCCAGGTGCATTTCACATTTTTCAATACACATTTTTGATCCATTAAAGCGATTGTAAGCTTCATTTTTTTCTTTAACCACTTCTGCCCCGGAAGGATTTCCCATGTTAGGACCAGAGCACTTTCTGCGAATCGGAACTGCGTCGCTTTAACTGACAATTGCGCAGTTGTGCGACTTTTTACCCAAACAAAATTTGCGTCCTTTTTTCCCCACAAATAGAGCTTCCTTTTAGTGTTATTTGATCACCTCTGTGTCATTTCTGATCACCGCTATAAACAAAAAAAGAGCGACAATTTTACAAAAAAAAAAACAATATTTCTTACATTTTGTTAAAATACTAATCTAAAAAAAAAACAAAAAAAAAACAAATGTATTCATCGGTTTTGGCCAATTTATATTCTTCCTCATAATTTTGGTTAAAAAAATCACAAAGGGGGTTTATTGATTGGTTTGTACAAAAGTTGCCTGCTTTTACAAACCATGAGAAATAATTTCTGGCGTTTTTACAATTTTTTTTTTTTACTGGTAATGGCGGCGATCTGCGATTTTTATCTGGACTTTGATATTGGGGCGGAGAAGTCGGACATTTTTTTTGGGACCAATGACATTTATACAGCGATCAGAAATTTAAATATCCACTGATTACTGTATAAATGTCATTGGCAGTGAAGGGTTTAACCTGCATCGGGCAGTGAAGGGGTTAACTGTGTTCTCTGGGCGTGTTCTAACTGTGAGGGGGCTGGGCTACCATGGGTATAAGAGATCTAACTGATCCCAGTGACAGGGATCAGTAGATCTTTTAAATGCCCAGTGGCAGAGTGGGGAACCGCGCGTGTTTACATCAGTGGTCCCCCGTTCTTTCTCTCTGGCAGGTCATCGCGGCTCGCCGGCGGACATCGGGTATGCCTGAGCCACGGGCACACTCCTGCAGAGTGCGGCGGGCCCAAGAGCGCGCCACTGGCGGCGCGCGCCTGCCCGCGAGCTGCGCACACGCAAGCCGCCGTTTATAGATGCCAATTTTTGGAATCGAGCCACACTACAGCAGTAAATGTACGCGAACCGATCGGGAATCGGTTAAGATAACAAACATGTCATCCTTACCTTCTTCTGTGCAGTGGTTTTGCACAGAGTGGCCCTGAACCTCGTCTTCTGGGGTCCTCCTTCGGCGCTCCTGGGTCCTCCTCCGCATCGAGTGACCCGTCAGGGAAAGTTTCCTTGGGGTCACCCGTGCAGGCACGCTCCCATGTCCTGCTGTTTGCGTGTGTTCACACAAACAGCGGGACTCGGCCCCGCCCCCTCGGCCCCCATGTCACTGGACCTGATCTACAGCAGCGGGAGCCAATGGCTCCCCTGCTATCAATCCAGCCAATGAGGACCCGAGACACCGGCTGGAGCGGATTGCTCATAGCCGCCGCTGGACCCAACAGGCTCAGGTAAGTAAAAGGGGGGTTCTGGGGGGGTCACTACTGAGACAAGGTTTTTCACCTTAATGCATAGAATGAATTAAGGTGAAAAACCACTAGGCTTTACAACCCCTTTAAAGTCTATGGAATAAAAAAACAGAAAAAAATCCTTGGCCCTTTCCATGAAATGCAAAGATGTGAACTACATCCATAGGAAACCATATTAAATGAACTGTAGTGTGTTTCTGCAAAACTGAAAACGCACTAAAAAATGCATGGGTGTGAACCAGGCCTTAACTAGGTTACTGTCATAATGTTGATTTTCACATGAATGCAGCCCAACCTGGTCCTGTGTACTGATGAGCATGCACACATGAGAAAGGTACCCCAACGTGTGGGGCGAGCCCCACACATTGCGCTAAGACAGCCCATTCAAAATGAATGGTCTGTCAACTAACATGCTTTAAATTGCAATAAATACTATAAAGTGCTGCGCTCCCCTTATATACATGAATACTGTGTTCTTATAATCAAAGCAAAATCTGAAAAAACATGTGATAAATAATCAACTCATTTAACATGGTAAGTATCCAGTGAAAAACCATAAAGTGAATTCAAAGTAATTCCAGACTGTCTTTTATGCTTAAAAAAATATATAACCACAAATAAATGTCTCTTAAAAAATCCAGTGCTTCTTCATCCAAATCTCAATATATGTTCCAGCAAACCATGCATGGTGGACTACAAAACACCTGCTTCCCAGAACACAAAACCCATACTCTCTTGGTGCCCTCACTTAAATTGTGCATTCACCAGACCTCCATGTCCCTCTTAACTTAATAAGTGGGTCCACAGTAGCTTAGATTTACGCTATCCTTCCAAGCAGCCTCTAATCCTCTAAATGCATTTTGGCCACCGTGAATAAACAATAACATAAAAAGCCATAGTGCAGTAATTTTTACTGCAAATAGTAAAATAAAAACAATTCCAAGTGCGCACTCACATTTAAAATACAAATGTCAGCATTCAATATGGTATGGCTATACCACATGATTCCAAGATGGCCACTGCTGAACCAACTTCATGCTTGTTTCCTACATGTGTTCCACAGACCAGAAGTGATGTAGGCAGAAATTATGTCATGATGAATAAACCCTGCTCAACTCACCTCTTAACCCTCTTGCATTCAATTGACATGTAACTGAACTGTCTCCCTTTATTTTGTAAAGTGCTGTGCAAACTATTGGTGCTATATAAATCCTGTATAATAATAAATATTTATTTCCTTTGATCATTAACTCAGGGTCCATGCACAGCTTATATTTCAAGAGGAGAGTTTAGAGAAATGTAGCGCCCCCATAGTGTAGGTGCTTTTACTTTTGTAGATTTTTGGCAGGAGAGGAAAAATCCAGTCAGGCCTGACTGTAAGTGCAGACCTGAATGTTTTGATCTGGGCTGGGAGTGGCTCAGGGGTGGGGCTGGAGATGGAGGGAAGGTACACTCCTTGGAGATTCCTCCCCTTGAGCTGGAAAAGCTCTAAAAGGGGGATGGATGAGGAGGTGTCACCTCCTGATGTATGACAAGGAGCCCTGACCGATCCACAGGCTGGGTTGGCAGGGGGCAGGCCTCCTTAAATACAGCAAACAGCCAGCAGGTGTCACGTGAGTTTGGGTGGAAGAGATGAGGATGTAGCTGGAGCTACAGATCGGGCCTCAACGGGGGGGGGATACCCCAGTTTGGGGGGGGTGAACCTGAGGCCCGGGGCTTGGGTGCATCCGGGAGTGGGAGTCGGCTCTTGGAGTGGCACAGGAGAAGCAGGAGAGCAGCTAAGTTCTACATGGAGGGAGACTTTTTAAAGAATCCACCATATAGTCGATGAGTGGCGGCCCCTGGGAGTTAGATGAGAAGACTGTGACAGTCTGAGAGGAGAGAGCTCAGTCTGTAGAAGTCAGGAGGAACCAACCAAGGGGAAGGAGTGCCATTAGACCGCAGGACAGGCCAGATGGGTCTGAAAGATGGATGGGCTGGGAGTAGTAGTTCATCCAAGGCCCAGCTAGCACCAACGTACTTAGTTACACAATAGAGGGTCCACGGTTTCAGGGAAGGAAACCCATGATTCCTACCTACAAAGGGTGGTTCTGAGGCCTTGCCCACGGCTGCTGCAGGCCTCACCATGTGCTAGCTGTGGTGAAGAGATGTGTCGGGAGGTCTGATAAATTTCCTTCCGGACCAGGGAAACAAGTGTAATGGTCAGCAAGTAGTGTGCTGGAGAGAGGAAAGGAAAAGAGTAACAGTTAGTAAGTAGTGTGCTGGAGGAGAAGAAGTGCATATACCGGAGGTGTATATAGTCGGTCCCATGTTCAATTACTGGGCATCCCACAGTCATCCCTATCCCTATTCAACTTCAACTCCTAAATAAAACAAAACAAAGTACCGGCCTGTTCAGTGACTCCAGGTGTGTGGAATTAGTGTGATTGAGGGCAGCAGGCAGGTGGACCACAACTATCAGCCACTCTTGAGGGAGTACATGGCTACAGAAAGAAAAAAAAACCTTTATAAATGCATTTTTGAGAGAGGTTTTCAGGAAGAAAAAGAAGGCAATGTTTTGAAAAAAAAAAAACACTTATAAAAGCAAATGCCCATGAACTTGTAGGCAGGTTGCCTATTGTGTGTATTTAGTTAGCAACAGGCTGCACAGTTCAGGGGGAAAGGGTTAATGTTTTTCTGGCTTTTCCCAGCGTGTTGGTGGACTTTTGCTGGGGTACAGCCTCCCTCCCTCTGATATATAAAGGGGTGAGCTCCAGGGAACACTTGGGAAAAGCATGGGGGACCTACGCTAAAGACTCACTGGGACCTATGGTGCACCCAGGAACACAGATCTGCTGGAAGACACCTGGACATGGACTTCTCTGTTTGAGCAAAGCCAAGTTATCTCAAAGAGACCTTCTGTGCAGGTAACCTGGGGTAGCCACAGTTAGGTTTAGTTAGGGAAAAAACATTGCAGCAGCCCGCATGTTATACACGCTCTGTCAAAAGTTCAGTAAAGTTGTTCAGCTGCTCAAAGCCTGGTCTGAAGTTACTCATGGGATGCATATGGGGTCCTGGCATCTCTTCTCTAAGGAACCAGGGTCTGTAACATTCTGGAAGTATGTGTAACAACACTACAACAAAATGCTAACCTGTAAGACTAAAAAGAGAAGGAACTTGCTATGGGGGACTGGAACATAGAATAGCAGCCAGTCATTGGTGTGGTAGCTGGTTAGGTGACAGATCCTCTGGTAGTGAGGGGGTTCAGTGTTTCAGCTCCCTCCCTAGCTGTCTGTCTCTGCCTGTCCCCGGGAGCGGATTAGCAGTACGGAGATCTATGGCCTGATCACTTGGCACAGTAAGGCAAGAGTTAAGCGAGAGCACACACGAGGTCCACCTTATGTGCTCAGCAGGACCCTATTCTGTGACAGGGAGTGAGGTAACAGAGGTTCATTGATTGGTGGAGTGGGCATAGGCTCTGCATGCCCCTTCTAATGCAACACATACACCTGTACAAGAGTGTAGGACGAGGGACAATGTCTTCTGGAGAAACTCCGCATTCAACACTACACACAAGTGGCTCATCTTTGAGTTGGGGGACTGCTTTAAAGTTTGACTTTTCACATCACCGTGGCACCCATCTGGTCACAGGAATTTGTGAGCATGCCTTCGAGCAAGGTGTTACCCCGTGCTGGGATGAGTTTCCTCGTTCATCGCCTGGTGTAACCTAAAGAACCCACCTGGGGGTAGGCCTTCCATGTGACCCATACTTGGTGCCCAATAAGGAAGGGAACTTGGATGTATATGCACTTTTGCAGGACTAAAAGCTCTGAAACATTTTTAAAATGAGTGTTGCAGTTTCATCAATTCATAGTATAAATGACCTTGTCCATTTTAAGACTCTGGGGGCACTCCAAGAATATCTAAGGGCACACACAGTTACTTCTAAGTTACAGCTTTTCCCCCTGCTAGAAATTTGGAAACATCTGAGGTTTACACTAAGAGCCATAAAAAGTAAATGTTTAAAAATAGCTTTTGAAAAGTCATAATTTGTGATTTCCCCGAGCTCACAACTCTGCTTTTTCCTGAGTGGATCACCTCCTTAGTCAGCAGATCGTGTCCAGATAATAAAGAGACCACTATATATACATCTACAGTGTTGCACATCGGTTATAGTACTTAGTCCCTAAATATCCGTCACTCCCTTCAGCTGGCTCTTAACTTTCCTCTGTCTGAATCCTCTCACGTCTCCCCGTCTGGGGATGACTTTACTTTGCAGGTTGGGGGTTTTTTTTGAGGATCTCCTTATTTGTTTATGTAGGGGGGAGTGATGATTCCCTCACCTCAGTTGCCCTTTATTTCTCTGGTGTTGGCCTGTATCCACCATCCCCTCTGGCTATGTGATATGTCATCATTGTAGAGCCAGAAGTCGAGGTGATGCCGGGCCAGCTCCGTATTCCTGAAGGGGAAATGAGGTGAGGAATGTGTGGCTCCCTCATTTTAAAAATTGGTTTTCATTTTGTGCTCCACCTTGTCCTTACCTAGACATGGGGCACGAGAGTGAGAGAGTGAAGACATCCATTCATGAGCTGCACTGCTTTTTCTCCAATCTACCTTTCATCTCAGACCTCTAAAAATAATTTTAGGGAAATATAAAAAACAAGCTTTAGTTTTTTTTTCAACCATGAAATCACTTTTCAGTTCAGCCCATGTAATTATCTAAATATGTTATCAATATGGAGGTGACAAGCAATTTACAGCTGAAATCAGGCCTAAAGGGGGAGTGCCTAAACTGAATGCTGGTTGGTAGGGAGCAGGGGCGTAACAATAGGGGTTGCAATTGCAACCGGGCCCCATGGTCCAGGGGGCCCATGTGCCTCCCTTGTACACCTGAATAGGAGGGATGGTGGGGGTGGAATTTAGAGAAACCATTTTCCTCTATCCAGTTTACTTATCTTCTGCTGCTCCCAGGGTCCCTGTGTGCTTTCCTGGTGGGGGGGGG
>BLSH010164298.1:1678936-1692861 GCA_018402905.1 Glandirana rugosa | reverse complement strand
GTCCTCAGAGCAACAGCACAGACAGCAGTAGTAAAGTAATCTATCTCAGGATGCAGGATCAGGTCTTAAAATGTCTCAAATCTGTCCCTCACGCAGTCAGCTACCTTTCCCTACACTAACCCAAGGAGCATGTGACTGCAGCACTGTGACTCCAGCTTATAAAGAGGCTGGGTCACATGATGCACTGGCCAATCACAGCCATGCCATTAGTAGGCATGGCTGTGATGGCTTCTAAGGGCAAACCAGTGAAACACTTGTTGATTGGCTGCCCTGCAGCTTCTCAACACGTGGAGTAAAATAGCAGAACCCCGGACCGAACCCGAACGATTTTTGAAATGTCCGGGTCCGGGTCCGTGCCACGGACACCCGAAAGTTCGGTACGGACCCGAACGTTACAGTCCGGGTTCGCTCAACACTAGTAGTAAAGTCTGCCCAGGGACACCAGCACATCCTGGTAATACTAGATTACGGACCCGCTATCCAGAAGCCATACGCTTGCAGAACCCCTCCGCTAAGACTATCACCAGTGAGTTAGTCCAGGTGTTTAGTCGAGTGGGGATCCCTAAAAGGTCTTAACGGATAAGGGCACCCCGTTTGTGTCCCGTGTAACTAAGGAATTGTGCAGGTTGTATAAAATCTCCCATCTCCGTACCTCGGTCTACCACCCCCAAACCGATGGACTTGTGGAGAGGTTTAATAATACACTCAAAAGCATGTTGAAAAAGGTAGTGGAAAGAGATGGGAGAGATTGGGATACGTTGCTACCGTATCTCATGTTTGCCATATGAGAGGTTCCACAGGCATCTACAGGGTATTCCCCCTTTAAACTCTTGTATAGTAGACATTCTAGGGGGCTGCTAGATGTCGCAAAAGAGATGTGGGAAGGAGAGGTCACCCTCTGCAAACCTTTTTTTCTAAATCAACCTGGCAATCCGCTAGATTTTAAGAAAGTTGCGTGCACGCTGACTATTATCGTCAGGAAAGATGATCCCCAAGAGCTAATCTCTCACAACGGTAATTACCGCATATTTTCATGCAGTAATTTATCGCACTGAGCTGGTTGCTAAGGAGCGGGCCGCGTCCTTGACAACAGATAGTCATTCCTGCGGGTTCCCCGCTCACAGCTGAATGTAAAGAAAACATCCCGGGAATTAAAAGTTATGAAAAAAAAACATTTCCCCCCAATGCATACAAGGCACTTCGTGGTCTGGTATGGATTGTAGGAGGAACCCCATGCCAAATGTAAAAAAAAAAAAAACAGCGTGGGGTCCCTCCATGTTGATGGGGACAAGGGCCTCTTTCCCACAACCCTGATCTCGGCCAGATCTCGCCCCCCCCCCCCCCCATGTAAATGAGTAGGGGTACATTGTACCCCTACTCATTCACCAAAAAAGTGTCAAAAAGAAATAAAAACACACATCATTTTTGACAATACCTTTATTAAACAATGTAAAAAAAAATGTCCCTGAAGTAGTCAATCATGACGCCCGCCATATCGCTGGACCCAAAAAAGAAGGAAAATCAAAAACTTGCCCTGGCAAAGGCTCCCGCCGACTGCCTGCTCTGTCGCCTGCCATTGCTTGAGTAGCTAAATAGAGGAGTCACCCAGTGAAGTCACCGGCTAGCCTGGGCTCCGATGACGTCACAAGGAGCTGTTTTTTTTTTCTTCTTCTTCTTTTTTTCTGGTCCGGCAGTGAGATGGGCATTGTAATTGACATTGACTCTACTTCAGGGAACTGTTTAAAAAAAATGTTTTAACCACTTCCTCGCAGCGCGCAGTATATTTACTGTGGCAGTGTGGCACTGTCTTGCGAATCACCGTAAATAGACGGCCAGGACAGTCAGCTAGGTGCCACATGCTCATGCCCGCCGCACTCTGGAGGGTGGACCCGATGTCCGTCGGAGAGCTGCGATGAGCTGCCAGAGGGAAAGAACGGGGAACCGCTGAAGTAAACACGGCGAAGTAAACATGGCGGTTCCCTGTTCTGACAGGCGGCATCTAACTCCCTGTCACTGGGATCAGTTAGATCTCTTATGCACCTGACAGCCAAGCCACCTCACAGTTAGAACACTCCTAGGGAACACAGTTAACCTCTAGATTTCCCCCTGCAGGTTAACCCCTTCCCAGCCAATGACATTTATACAGTAATCAGTGGATATTTAAATTTATGATCACTGTATAAATGTCATTGGTCCCAAAAAAGTGTCAAAAATGTCTGACATGTCTGCCTCATTATTGCAGTCCCAATAAAAATCGCAGATCACCGCCATTACTAAAAAAAAAATGTAAAAAGGACAGATATTAATTCTCATGGTTTGTAAACACAGGAATTTTTGCGCAAACCAATTAATAAATGCTGATTGCGATTTTTTTTACCAAAAATATGAGGAAGAATATAAATCGGTCAAAAGGACGCAAATTTAGTTTGGGTACAACATCGCACGACCACGCAATTGTCAGCTAAAGCAACGCAGTGCCGAATCACAAAAAGTGCTCTGGTCCTACAGTGGGAAATCCTTCCGGGGCTGAAGTGGTTAATAAAGGATTTGTGAGGTTTTATTTCTTTTTGACACTTTGACGCATGTGATACTGGCAGCGAAACCCTGGTGATAGATATTGCATCTTTTTTTACTCTCTGTTATGTTTGTGAATTGGGCTTAAAATATTTTCATATAATCAAAGTTGGAAGGTTAATGGACAATCTTAAACTTCATGTGGGGGTCGATGAGCTGAACAGTTTAGGGATCGCTAATCTAACCTTTTCCAGCTCTATCCAAGATAACAAAAAAAAATTAAAAATTTGGTGGAGTTGAGCTTTAAAGGACCTTTATAACTGCTATTGCTAACTTCACCATCCCACACCAACTAAGCTAAACTGGCTCCTCACATGTTTCGAGTCTGTCTGGGAAAAATCTCTTTAGTGCTGGCCCAATTTACTTGAATGGGGCTGGATATATTAGGACTGCATAACCTTAGTATACTACACTATTCAAGTCCATGGGGACCCAGTGCACAGGTATGACTTGTGCTAAATGATTTTCATTGACAGGCTAAAACCACCATAGGAGACCATGGTTCTAGAACTATAGTAGGTGAGCAGTTGGAGAAGGTGGGGGTTAGCAGTTTAGCTTAGGAGGTTAGGAGGTTGGATTTAGGGATAATTAATACATAGATGTAGCTGTTCTTTAAATACCACATGTGATGTGAGTAGCAACAACTGACATTTTATGCATTATCCTGTCTGACATCAGAAAGAATAACCTTGAACAAGCCAAGAGCTACAATACTGTTGCATTTTTAGACTACTGTCTTTTAATGAACAGCTGTATGAGTGTACTTCATTATAAATTCCCATAACCCCCCATACTTTTATCCTTATCTCATAACCCCCTCCATTTCCTCCTAGAACTCTCCATTCATCTCCATTTATCAAGGACTTCCTTTTGTAATGCTCAGAACTTGCCTCCTGACCTCTTTCTCCACTTCCTGTTCACCATAAAATCCACTTCACTTCATTGCTCATATTTTCTATACTGAAACTTCTATCTATCCATAGTATCATTTAACTCTATATATCTATCTATCTATCGATCGATCGATCTCTCTATCTATATAACTAATCCATTAGATGTGTTTTGTTATTTCCTAGAAACTGGTAAATACACTTGAGTTTAGAGGTTGCTTCTTCAAACAATTATGTTTGGTGTGTTTTACAAAGAAAAGCTAAAAAAACAACTTTTAAAAGTTTTAAAAGCATGAAACTGCAGCAGATAGTAACAGAAGATTATATAAACATATTTTTTTGTTCACGTTTGCCAAGCACCCCCCCCCCCCCAAGTCCCAAATTCACCACCACCTGCACCGTTCCCCTGCTGCGATCCCCAGCCTGTCAGCTCAATGAATAAGCTGCAGGCTGCGGAAGGGAAGGAGAGATGCCTCTTGGAGCGGCGATGGATGGGGGTGCGGGAGCCGGTATGGGGGCTATCTGACTGGTGGGGGGGGGCACATCTGGATCCCCCCAAGTCCCATGCAGCACCTGAGCCAGCGGGAGTGGCAGTGGAGGGATGTGGGCTAATGGTGGTAGCTGCGGGGATCGGGTTTAGGTGGGGGGGTCCGATCGGGTGTGGGGTGGGGGGATCAGTGCTGGGGGGGGGAAGGGGGGTGAGGGGGATAGGAGAGGAGAGGGGGCAGTTTTAGGTGGAAGGGAGCAGCAGGAGGTAGAGAGGCAGGGGACAGGGAACCGGCTGCATAGAGGGGGGGCAGTCACTTTTAGGGTTAATATCTCTGATTGTATTCTGCTGATCAGAGTTATAGAATTGTTCAGCAGAGTCTGCTGAACAATTCTGATATTAGCTTATGGTCTTTGAAGTGACCATAAGCTTATAGGAGAGGGAGAAATTAGGGAAGCAGGGCCCGGCGTCAGGCCCCTTGAGGCGTTCGGGCCCCTTACAGCAGTACTGCCTGTACCCCCCTGATGGCTGCCCTGCCAGGCAAGGACAAAGTCTCAAAAGTTTTACTTAAATAGGTGGCATGACAGCAGAAGAAAGACAGCAGTCTTTCCATAAATGAATCCCTAACTTAGGCTTGTGGCTGCCCCAGCATACCCGCACAGGATAGAGTCAATAACTATGATGGTAGTATCTAGGATTGGCATTGTCAGGGTGGACTGCAGGACCAAGCAATCCCACTATGCTGCAGAAGACAGATGTTCACTAGCAAGCACTTCAGACTCATAATTCAGCAAGCTAGCCAGATGGACTCTGGCAGTGGTACCACAGAGAAAGGTAATGAACAACCAGTAGCAAGCGTGCACTTGAGTCCGGACCCCTGTAACTTTTATAATACACAGAACCAGTGGGTCGGACCCAAAAAAAAAGCCCAACACATAAGAACTGGGAAACAGAATTAACACTAACCCTTCTGGCTGGGTTAGCTAAAACTTAACTTGCCTACATACCCATAAAAAATGCATGGAATTCAACAGAAGGAAACAGTGGAAGCCAGGAGATCAACACTTCCAGAAGCTTCCCGGTTTACTTCAGAGGCGATTGTACAGCATCAGAGCTGGCAAGAGCAATAAGAAAGGTAAATATTTTGAGTCTTCTTTTACAGGTATTTTGCTGGGTAACTTTTATATATCAGTAGGGTCACTTGCCCATTCCATTGCTATGTTCTCTGCATCTTTTAACTACAGACAATGACAGGTGACAGTAAAAGAACGCGGTTAACTGAATGTGTACCTAAAACTGTAATAAAAGCATTTCAGATATCAAACTCATAACGCACACAAAGCATTAGTATAACATTGCATAAAAGCATTAGAAAGTAGTGTGCATTGGTAAAGGCCATCACAGCTGACTTAAAAGCTCCTTTCAATGTCTAAATAGCTCTTTTCGAACATAATGTGATGGAACATCTAGAGACATAATTATATAGTTAAACCTAGTGTATACCTACCATATAAGATTCGAGTTCATAATTAATTCCTACCAAAACTCTCAAAAGACCCAATACGCATACACAATCACCCACAAAAATTCACAGCAGATGCAAGGGGAAACAAATGTTCCAGTGCAAAAAAATGATGGGAGCAAAAATATTTATGATAAGTATGTACCAGTCTATTATTATTATTATACAGGATTTATATAGCGCCAGCAGTTTGCGCAGCACTTTACAAAAATGAAGGCAGACAGTACAGTTACATCACAATTTGGTACAAGAGGAATCATTATGGAATCATTTTCAATTCCTTTTCTGCATTTTGTAATTTTAAAAGATTGAATTTGGGTTTTTACTATTTGATTTTCACCACATACAGTGCCTAATACTTTGAAGGTTCAGAATATTTCTTTACTATGACATTAAAGCTAAAGCATTCCTGCCAGTTATGCGTTTCCTTGTTTAGCACATACAGATAAGCAATATTTATGTATAACATTTCCAAGTATTTATTGCCTCTAATAGAGATCACAGATGCCTGATAAACTACTTTTTTTCCCCCAAAAGGATGGCACCATCTTTAAGCATCTTCTACTTCCTAGATTGAGATGCTGCCTCATATACATGACAGTCATATAAATCCTGGTGCCTGTGTAGTTCTGAAGTTACTGACTGTAAACAAAATGTTGACATTTGTTGGTTGCCCTGAGCCCATTGGTTATGATTAAGCACGAGATGTCCGTGTGAAACGCGTCAATGTTTGATCATGTTTGTCTGTCTGGCATGGTGACAATAAAAGGATTTTATCTGCTTCAGCTCCATGGTGGTGTGCAGCCAACCTTTTTCCTTTACCCATGCTTGGTACAACCATCTTTGGCTGCAAATACAGCTGTATTCAGTTGCCAGATCTGCACATCAGGCTCACTAAATGTTTGCCAAAATGACTCCAGGGTGGATGGGGTTTTTTGGTGAACAGCAATTTTCAAGTCATGCCACAGATGCTTATGTGACCACTTATGTTTTATCTCTGATCAATGTTCTCCTTATCTGCTCATTGCGTTGGTTTTCTTTAGGCAGAATCATGGCTGATTAATTTCCATATTTTACATATTTTACATTAAGGATTTAGGGGAATTTCAGAGTTGAGCTAGTTGTGTATAAGTCAACCCTAGTGCTTCTCCAAACTTTATACCAACCTTGTTTGTTTACTTACTTTTCATGATGCTTTTTGTTTAGAAATATTCTCTACCAAAATCCGTGGTCTTCCAGATAACAAGTATATTTTTTAAAATTATGTAAGGCTTTATGTGTGCATATGTGAATTCCATTCAACGAATCCCGTTAAAGGATAAGTTCACCTTTGCAAAAAAAAAACATAAATGCACATCTTTTTGCAGGTAAAAAATGTGCATTTATTTATTTTTTTTACTAGGAGCATGGAAAGCATTGCATCCACGACCAGCAGATCGCGAGTGCAATGCAGGAGTCCTGCAGACTGTCTGTGTAAGCGCTACAAATTCTGTATGCACCCTCTGCGCACTGCTATACACCTTTTCCAGCAAACTATGCAATGAAAAACAGAGATTTTTAGTTCACATATATTACAATACATGTCTTGTAGGGTTTGACCAATATAGTTGTTTCATGGCCGATACCGATACTGATTTTTCAGCTGCCTTTTAGGCAGATAGCCAATATCAGGTGCAAATATTCTGTAGATTTAAACTTTATATTTTTACACTGTCCTTTTAATTTTTTTTAATGGCTTTTATTGCTGTCACAAGGAATTCATCTTTCCTAGCCAATCAAGACGGTGGGGAAACAGAAATAAAGGGGGGCACTGTTAGTGGTGGTCAATATACAGAAGGTTTTTGAAGAGTTCTTAGACAGCATTTGTATTTACTGGTCAATATCAATATGAGCCTCCTCTAGCAGAAAGTGTGCTAGCTGCTCTCCAAAACACTTAGCTATATTTGATGCTGCCTGCAAATAGACAAACTATGGTTTCTAAGATGATCACCAAATTCTGTGCAGTACTGGTTAAAGCAGAGTTCCACCCAAAAATGGAGCTTCCGCTTTAAGCACTCCTCACCCCCTTACATGCCACATTTGGCATGTCATTTTTTTGGGGGGGGAGTGTGTCCCCAGTTTTCAGAGGGACTTCCTGTCCCTCTTCCTGCTTCAGTTTCTGGGTTGCTTAGGCGACTTCTCCTCTCCCCCTAGACAGCCCCTCCCTTCTGGCAATCTTCTGGGACACGTCACAGGTCCCAGAAGATTGCCTGGCCACTAGGAACGTGCAGCGCAACTCGCGCATGCGCAGTGCATGCCCGGCCATGAAGCCACGGCCGGTGCCCACACTTACAATGACGGCGCCGCAGGGAGGAGGGGGGAGATGAGTGAGGCTTCGGGCACAGCCATCGCTGGACCGGGAGACAAGTAAGTTACTGTTTATTAAAAGTCAGCAGCTACACTTTTTGTAGCTGCTGGCTTTTAATAAACCAAAAAACGAGTGGAACTCCGCTTTAAGGATGCCACAGGGATAGAGAGGTAATGCGGAGGTGATAGTGGAGATATTAACTCCTGTCTGACTGCCATAGTGGAGATAAAGGTGGGTATATAATACTGAATATCTAGTAAATAGTAGCAAAATGACAAGCAGGGGACCCCATCTTCACCCCAGGGTTGATATTAAGTTCATTTTTGTGATGTTGTTTCTACCCTGATGAGCAGGATACAGAAATGGAAAACATCAAAAATGTCCATTTCCTGCTAAATCAATGGAATGTTTTTGAAGAGGAAAAAGCAGTTAGTCTGGAGCAGCAAGCCCCTCTCATAGCTATCATTCTCTAAACATGTCATCAGGCTCACCAACCATCCGAGATCATTTGTGATGACCCCTAAACCAAAGGTCAAAGGCTTTCACGCTTGCTGGAAATGTCTGAGGATTTCATTACTGCTCTAACAATAATGAACACTCAATACTCATTGGTTTATTTTATGCAAATAAGGGCCTTGTCAACAAAATGGATGTTTTATTTTTAGGCACTAGCAGGGTGAATTAGTTTGTGTCTTTTTATAGCTCCTGACATTGCGATCTACATTACTGTGACAATTATAAAAGATTGTTTTCCTCCTTGTTACCTTTAATTTGTGTCAATTATAGTGAATTCAATAAAAAGTCTGAAGCTATAAACAGTAGGCAGCACATAAAATGCCCCTGCAATGCCACCTCCAGATAAAATATGTTTTTTTTTAGTTTTACACAGAATAGGAAAGGGTTAGAACTTCTGTAAGGTTTTTCTTTCTTTCTGTGGAGGAGACTGGGAAGCGATAAGGCGTCATGTTGAAATTAGGGTGAATCTAATAATGTATAATAAATCTAATAACAATTATAAAATCCCTTTTTTAGTAGGAGGAAGACACGTTAGAATGCCTGGTTTTTACTGTTGTCTGTGTCCTCCCATGCCAGTGACACCGGCTGCCTCTAATTCATGCCATAGAAGCAGGAAGGGAGGCTGAATATAAGTGGACTCTGACGGCTGTAACAGAGGGTCTAACTCTTCCCCATTCTATCCACATTGAAAAAAAATTATATATATACGTATAGTGGCAGATCGTTGCCCTGCCAGGGTCTAGAAAGGGGTTGTGACCCAGAATTCTCAACCAGACGGGTTGAGGGGCTCCAGGGAGCTTGTGACATGAAGAGGAAACTGGCTTTTCAGTTTCCTCAGTGTTTTCGTAAAGTGTTACTAAACCCACAACAGTAAAATCAGTCTGTATATGCAGCATAGCATGCTTGTTATACTCACTGGGGAACTTAAGTAGGTAATCCTTAACATTGTGTAAAAAAGGTGGTTTTATCCTGTATGCATAAATCCTTCCCTCCTGCACTGTCAATCTGGGGAAGTCGATATAACACACAGCAGGGTGGTAAAGCTGCACATGCTCAGTTTGGTCTCTTATGCTGGATAGAACATTTCCTGTTTTGATTGAACTGTTCAGGTCCAATGTCACATCGCACATGTGGGTGTGTATATAGGATGCAGTGGAAATCCCCTCCTACTTGAACACACAGCTATGGACAAACTGTGCAGGTTATCAGGAAACCATGGTATACAGATCATCCCAAAGGGCATATAGTGGCAGTATTTTAATGTAAAAAGAAGATTTATAAGCTGTAGACACTGTGGGGGGCAGATGAACTATTTTCATATTACTGGGTTTAGTAACACTTTACGTTTGTTTTGCGACCTGGAGCCTTGGAGATTTCAAAGTGATCCGGGTGGGATGAAATCTCCAATCCTGGATCCAGGTATTCAGAATGGCCAGCGTACTGATTGGTCAGGTGTGTGCTGGGCTTTTAGTAACAACCTGACCATGGTTCTGGGCTCCACCCCCGCAGACAGGAAGTCTGGCCCAGGAGTGCTCCACGTGGGAGCCAGTGCAGCAAGAGGCTCTTAGCTGTGTGCACAAAGTTGGTCATTGAACAGTCTGTAGGAGGCAGACAAGGGCCTGGAGAGTAAGGCGATAGCGGCAGTGCTGCAAGTGAAAGCCAAAAGGGCTAAATGTTTTTTTTGTTGATGGCAAAAGGAATGCTAAAAACCCCTGCGACGGAAATTCATGTTTTGTGTTTGAACTTTCTTTTAATAAAAATGGGCAAACAAAGGCTTTAAAAAGAATAAACAGGGAGTGGTGGTGTCCTTAAAGTGGTTGTCAACCCTAGACAACCACTTTAACCTACAGGTAAGCCTATAATAAGGCTTACCTGTAGGTTCCCTGCATATCTCCTAAACCTGAATGGTTTAGGAGATATACAGTGTAGTTGCATGTGCCACAGTGAAGACACGGCCTCTGTGCCGTTTCTTCACTGAGATCATGCCGGGATTGGCGGCTCCCGCGCACATGTGCGGGAGTGACATCACGCGACTCCGGCCAGTCACAGAGCTGGAGTCTGCGGCCCCTGAAGGAAGAGGGGCAGAAGATGGACGTAGCCTGGAGCGGGGACATTGCAGGCTTCCAATGTAAGTGCCATGTAATGGACTACTATGCGATGCATAGTGGCCCATTATGCTTTTACATTGCAGGGTAATAAAGAAGAAGTAAAACCCATCAGGGTTTACTTTCTCTTTAAAATCTCTACATTTGATGCTAGTCCTTACAATATATACATTATATATATATTTATTGTAAATGTGTGGGGTGATTAGACTCAAGTGGTGCATGCTACTTCCAGGAAACCTGCCGCTCCAGACTGCTTTTTTAAGGGCATGGCAGCCCACTTTTATTAAAGGAAATGAAAAAGTTCAAACAGTAATCTTCCCATCACTGTATAAACATAAACTTCAGCCTCCTGGCTTACTCACTGTCAGATTTTCGCTGTTCGGTCGCGGGCCACATCTGCCTCCTGCAGACAGGCATGCCCAGACTGCCACCTGCAGCCTTAGATTCCTTGAGACCTCTCTGTCTCTCTCTCATGGAGCCGTCTCCTCCTGGGACCCTCCAGACCTCCTAGGCCAGACTTCCTGTCTGCCGGGCTGAGCGGTCTCCAAGTGGGAGCCCGGAGCTCTCTTCCTGGGATGATTGTGAAGCCAGCCCACAGGTGTGTAATTAGCATGCCTGCCAAAATCAGGCATAGATTGCCAAAACACAACGTGACATGGGGTTGCCTCTCCCCACCCCCCACCCCCCCCCCCGTTTTGCACTGGAGGGAGATATACTGTATATACTACTCCTGACCTTTGGGGCCCCACTGATCTCTCTATCTTTCTTTTCACCTCCACCAGACCTATTCTCCCAGGACTGTAGGGAACCTACTTCTACATCATCTGTCAGGGACTGACCTTCCCCCAACACTATCTGCTTAACCTGTGTGGTTACCCTTGGCAACCGACTTTTCAACAATGCACAGATCAAAATTGTCAATACCAGGAACCTTGTCCCATTGCTTGCTAGGACAGTGTCTGAGGAGGGACTACACACAGGCCAGCGGTTACTCTCAATGGAACCTTCCCATAGTTTCACATCGCCCCCTGTTGTCCAACACTCCAACCAGCATTTTTCAAAACATTTTTTCACATCCGTCTTTTTTATCATTTCTGTCACCTTTGGTATTTTCAATACCTCTGACCTGTCCAACAGTGCTCCAGAGTGCTTCTCATACACAACCTTTGTATGAAGCAATCTAGCACACTGTGAGACAACTTTCCACATCAATACAAAACATTGCATTAAATGTTTCCAATATTTGCGATCTCTACACAGTACAGCCTGCAATATCCAGCTCCAATCAGCCGTACCCCGTGGTACCAGTTCTCCAATCGCAGGAGAACTCCATGATTTTCATTTTCATTTCTTGTGACAACCACTTTAACCTACAGGTAAGCCTATGATAAGGCCTGTAGGTGCCCTGCATATCTCCTAAACCTGTACGGTTCAGGAGATATACAATGTATTTGCTGTGCAGACATCATGTCGGCACATGCGCAGTGAAGGAACGGCCTGTGTGCCATTCCTCCACTGCGACCGTGCCGTGACTGGCGGTTCCCGCGCGCATGCACGGGAGTGACGCCAAGTGACTCCGGCCAGTCACAGCGCTGGAGTCGTGGCCCCGGAAGGAAGAGGGGCAGAAGACGGACGCCGCCAGCAGAGGGGACATCGCTGGACATCGCAGGCTTCGTTTGCAGGTTTGTGGCACATAATGGGCTACTATGCGATGCGGTTGGTATTTATTATATACCCACTGTGTATGCCATTTTTTGATTGAAGATTTTTATACGGCTTTTATTAATATATGCCTTTTAATATGTTAATTGCATGTTTTTAATATAGAGATTAGTCTAATATCTGCCACTTAAGTTTATATAAGTATGACTGTTACAGATATGAGGGCCAGGTTTATGTCCTCTTCCAAATCCCTGGTGGAAATGTCAGGCGAATTTGTTTGAATAAGCACGGCCAGTATTGGAATTCTGACATATGGGGGGCCGTTTGAATTAAGGAATGGCCTCCTATATGTAGAGAAGGGGATAAATCCCACGGCCGTTGCGTCCATATAGATCGGAATGCCGTGCTGTCTGGTCACGCCCTCTGTAGAAGTCGGAATTGATGAAACACGTAAGATGCGTGACCAGGCGGGAACCGGACGCTTCACCGGCAGGAACAAGAAAGTAATCTTAGTCGCGGGCCATTGTAACTTGCTCCGGACAGGTGAACAGGTTCCGTATTAATGGTGGATGATGCTAAGATGTCTTACTAATGCTTGTTATTATCTACAATATTGTAAGTGTGTCTTTTATGGGTGGTTGGAATAAAGTAAGCATAACAGTATTACGCTGTTAGTGAGTAGAGTTGACCGAACCTCTGGAAGTCCGGGTTCGGCAAGTTCGGCTGAACTTCGGGACAAAGTCCGGGTTCGGGTCCGGACTTGACCCGAACTTTGACCCTGACCCCGAACTCCATTGAAATCAATGGGGACCCGAGATTTTAGGCACAAAAATGGCTGTAACAAAGTCCTGGAAAGTCCTAGAGGTCTGCAAAAGGAAGGAACATGGGGGTAAGGGTCGGACAAGTGCCCTACAAAGAAATGGGGATAGGGAAATAACTTAAAATAATTTTTAAGCTAAAATCACATAAAAAAATCAAAAATGGAGGTGGATGTGGAGTTGGAGGTTGAGGAGGCGGGGAAAGTGGCGGTGGAGGAGGAGGAGGTAGCCAACACTGTTTTTTTATTTTTGAAATTTTTTTGTTTTTTTTTAAATCAGCAATGTAGATGCACTTTTTAATTTTGTGCAAGAAACAATAATCTGTCCCTTTAACCAATATTATTGGCTCTTTACTGTGATTGGGGTTGGGCTTTGTCCGAGGGACAAGCCCGCACCCCGATCGCCGTGCTGCCGTGTGCACGCCGCTCTGTGTCTGTTGTTGTTAGTGGCCGGCTGTGATAGGACACAGCCGGTCACGTGGTAAAGAACCAGTTTTATTGGCTCTTTACCCCGATCACGGAAGGCCGGGGTCCCGAGGGACACAGCTGGTCCCCGATCGCCGCGATGCGGGCCCCTGGGGGCCTGCAAAGCGGCGAAAACAAGTGGACGTCATATGACGTCCACTTAGCATGGGGAGTGCACCTTGCCGATGTATAATTACTATACGCCGGTAAGGAAGTGGTTAAGCAACAGTAGGAACCTCTCCCTATAGAACTAGGAGATGATTTTAGATTCTAAAATCATCTCCAAGTTGTACAGGGAAAGTCTCCAGCTGTTGCTTTAAGGGAAAGATTATTGTTCTAAAATCATCTCCAAAGTGTGTTGGAAAAGTCTATTGCAGGCGCATAGAGCCATATTACTGTTCTAAAATCATCTCCAAAGTGTGTGGGAAAAGTCTATTGCAGCCGCATAGAGCCATATAACTGTTCTAAAATAAAAGGTTGTGTGAAACCTCTACTAAAATCTTGTTATTAGAAAGGGAATTTCGTTGTCGACCTCTG
>BLSH010164298.1:1630928-1657773 GCA_018402905.1 Glandirana rugosa | reverse complement strand
CACCAGTGCTGCCAATCAATGCCCATCAGTGCCTCATAATCAGTGCCACTGATCAGTGCTTCCTATCACTGTCACCCACCAGTGCCTACTAGTGTCCATCAGTGCCACCTACCAGTGTCGCCTATCATTGCCACATATCGGTGTCCTCCAGTGCCACCTGTCAATGCCCTTCAGGGCCCCCCATCAGTGCCAACCTTCAGTGCCCATCAGAGCCACGCATCAGTGCCACCCATCAGTGCCGCCTTATCAGTGCCCATCTGTGCCACCTTTCTGTGGCCATCGGTGTAGCCTCATCAGTGCCCATCAGTGCCACCTCTCGGTGCCCATCAGTGCCGCCTTATCAGTGCCCATCAGTGCAGCCTATCAGTGTTCATCAGTGCAGCCTCATCAGCGCACATCAAGGTCGGAGAAAGATTATCTGTTTTCAAAATTTTATAACAAATGATAAATCTGTTTTTTGGGGTTTTTTTCAAAATTTTCTGTCTTTTTTTTTTTTTTTTTTTAGCAAAAAAGTAAAAGCCCCAGTGGTGATAAAATACCACTAAAAGAAAGCTCTATTTGTTTGAAAAAAAAATGATAAAACTGTTATATGGGTACAGTGTCGCATGACCACGCAATTGTCATTCAAAGTGCGACAGCGCTGAAAGCTGAAAATAGGCCTGGGCAGGAAGGGTGCTTATGTAACCAGTAAGCAAGTGGTTAATACCGCTTTAGTAGGAATGACAAGAAACTTGCTTGCAGCCCTCTTGACTGCGGTCACATTATACTCATGTCCTCACATGAAGCCATTTCTATTAGCCACATCCATTTTCCTTTCCCAGCTGATAAAGAGGTGATTGATGCTGACCCACAATGCCGTCTGCAGCCTGTGCCCTATCCCTTAGAACAGGTCAAAGATTTATATGCTTTCTGCTTACTGAAAAGTCTCTGGTGCCTTGTCAGCCACTGTGAACAAGTGTGTTTCTGCATGAGAAAGCCAACAGCATGTCTCTGTAGCCTCTGCTCCCTATTCCCAGACCTGGCGAGAGGAGACACATTACTCTCTAGCTTGCTGTCAAACCATATCCTGGACTTCATTCAAAACAAATGCACTTGAGAAGTTATGGGGAAAAGTGTGCAAAAGAAGTAACAAGTTAAAAAAAAAAAAGTAAGGACACAAATTTTGTTAGCAAAGAAATACAAATGAAGCCAGCAGTGACTTACAGTGGAGAGAGATCAGCAATATTAATAGCACATGTCCCTTAACCACTTCAGCCCCGGAAGGTTTTACCCCCTTAACCACTTGACCACGGGGCACTTAAACCCCCTTAACAATCAGGCCAATTTTAATCACTGCCAGGTTTTTTATTTTTTGCTAAAAAAACAAAAAAGAGACCGAAAATTTTGAAAAAAAAACAAAAAACAGTTTGATAGTTTGTTTTACAGTTTTGAAAACAGGTAATTTTTCTCCTTCATTGATGTGCGCTGATGAGGCAGCACTGATGGGCACTGATGGACACTGATAGGCTGCACTAATGGGCACTGATACGCTGCACTGATGGGCACTGATAGGCTGCACTGACGGGCACTGATAATGCGGCACTGATGGGCACTGATAAATGGCACTGGTGGGCACTGATGAGGTGGCACTGGTAGGCACTGGTAGTTGGCACGGGTGGGTGGCACTAATGGGCACTGACAGGCTGCACTGAAGGGTGGCACTGAAAGGCACTGATGGGTGGCACTGATAAGCGGCACTGATGGGTGGCACTGATGGGCACTGGTAGGCACTGGTAGTGACGCTGATCTGCAGCACTGATAGGTGGCAATGATAATGAGGCACTGATGGGCACTGGTTGGCAGCACTGGTGGGCATTGATAGGTGGCACTGGTGGACATTGATAGGTGGCACTGGTGGGCACTGATAGGTGGCACTGGTGGGCACTGGTAAGCGACACTGATGTGGACCTGTAGGTGGCACTGGTAAATGGCACTGGAGGGCACTGCATAGCAGCAGTGCCTCTCCGTGTGCGGGACCGATGTCCCTCTGTCAGGAGCCGGTGATCAGCATTTTTCCCCCTCACAGTATCAGCGAGGGAAAAAATGCTGATTACCGATCTTTTGTTTACATCACATGATCAGCTGTCATTGGCTGACAGCTGATCACGTGATAAGAGGCTGGGACCAGCCCCTTACAACAATCTGTGATCAGCCGAGTCTCATAGACTCAGTGATCACAGCGCGCGCCACGCGCAACCCTGAGGGGGCGCGCACGCAGCTTGTGAAAGGGAGGACGTCCATGGACGCCCTCCCGGCAATTCAGGTCCGCACTGTAGCCGTCTTTTGGCTATATCGCGGACAGGAAGTGGTTAATGACCAGGCCATTTTTTGCGATACGGCACTGCGTTACTTCTTTTCCCACAAATAGAGCTTTATTTTGGTGGTATTTGATCACCTCTACAGTTTTCATTTTTGCCCTATAAACAAAAGAAGACCAACAATTTTGAAAAAAAACATTATTTTTTACTTTATGCTATCAAACATATCCAATAAAAAATGTAAAAAAATCGAATTTCTATTAATTTAGGCGAATATGTATTCTGCTACATGCTTTTGGTAAAAAGAGATCCCAATAAGCGTATATTTATTGGTTTGCGCAAAAGTTATCGCGTCTACAAACTATGGGATATTTTTATGTCACTTTTCTTTATTTTATTTTTTTACTAGTAATGGCGGTGATTTTTTTGCGGGACTGCAACATTGTGCCGGACAAATCGGACACCTAACTGACACATCTGACACTTTTTTGGGAACCAGTTATATTAACCACTTCAGCCCCGGAAGCATCTACTCCCTTCCTGACCAGAGCACTTTTTGTGTTTCGCAACTGCGTTGCTTTACCTGACAATTGTGCGGTCGTGCCGCGCTGTACCCAATATAAATTGATGTCCTTTTTTTCCCCACAAATATAGGTTTCTTTTGGTGGTATTTGATCACCTCTGCAGTTTTTAAAGAGCGACACTTTTGAAAAAGAAGCTTTTTTTTACTTTTTGCTATAATACATATCCAAAAAAAAAATTAAAAAAACACATTAATTCCTCAGTTTAGGCCAATATATATTCTTCTACATATTTTTGGTAAAAAAAATCATAATAGGCGTATATTGATTGGGTTGCCAAAGGTTATCGTGTCTACAAACTATGGGAATAGATTTATGGCATTTTTATTAATATTATTATTTTTTTTTTTTTACTAGTAATGGCAGCATTCTGCAATTTTTATTGGGACTGCGACATTGCCTTGGACAGATTGGAAACTTTTGACACTTTTTTGGGACCAATGACATTTATACAGCGATCAGAGGTAAAAATAGCCACTGATTACTGTATAAATGTCACTGGCAGGGAAGGGGTTAACACTGGGGGGGCGATCAAGGGTTTAACTGTGTTACCTCACTGTGTTCTAACTGTGTGGGGGCTGGGCTGGCCAGGACATAACAAATCTCACTGATCCCGATTACAGGGAACAGTAGATCTGTGACATGTCCCCTGACAGAACGGGGAACCGCCGTGATTACATCGGCGGTTCCCCATTCTGTCTCTGTAGTAGGCAGTCGTGGGTCGCTGGCAGACATCGAGTCTGCCCGACCCACGGGCACGCTCACGGAGTGTGCAGTGGCGCGCGCTCGCCTGCAAACCATGCACATGTGACCAACGTACAATGACAGCGGTTTGAGCAGCCAACCAAGCTGCCACAGTACAACTGCGGCGGCTGGTTGGCAAGCGGTTAATACAGTAATCAGTGGTAAAAATATGCACTGTTACTGTACTAATGACACTGGCAGGGAAGGGGTTAACATCAGGGGCACTCAAAGTGTTAAATGTGTGCCTAGCTAGTGCTTGCTAACTGTGTGTGGGGGGGGTGCTTTGACTGGATGAAGACAGAGACCGGTGTTCCACAAGAAATCCATCTTCTTCACTTGTTTACATGTCTCTCTGGGGAACCATTACGGGTGGCCGGTGGACCCGCAATTGCCATCCTGCGTCCAATCAGCACGCAATCTCATCTCCAGCGACACGCCCCCCCCTTACACAAAATGACGTACAGATACATTGTTTCGCACAATAGAAGTGCAGTAAGCGATCAACAAGTGGTTAAAGGGATAGTTCACCTTTACCACAAAACTGCCTATGTAGATAAGGGGCATCTGTAGATAAAAAACAAACCGTGCAGCTCTGACTACAGATGAATAATACCCTTGCTATAGGTGGAGGCCATTTACATACCTTATGAAACCTGACTGGAATACTCCAAGGACATTGCTAAGTGAGGCCTAGTCATTATTGCTCACCTCCACCATCACAGAAGGGAGCTCTTATTAAATGCTGAGGAGAGAAATTAGGGGAGAGAAAAAGTATGTGAGGGGATTTGAATCAGAGAAAGAGCTCACTCCTGTGATGGTGGAGGTGAGCACTAATGACTAGGCCTCACTTAGCAACATCCTGGGAGTACTTAGCAACGTCCTGGGAGTATTCCAGTCAGGCTTTATAAGGTATGTAAATGGCCACCACCTACAGCAAGGGTATTATTCATCTTTAGTCAGATTTGCACAGTTTGTTTTAATCTACAAACATCCCTTACCTGCATAGGCAGGTTTTTAGTAAAGGTGAACTATCCTTTTAAGGAGCCGTCTCTTGACAATTTTTTTTTTTTTGATAGAGTGAGGAATAGGAATGAGGGAAATGGAGAGCATTTACTTCCCAAAAGTTAAGAAATGTTAATAAAATTTTGGCAAATGCATCAGTGTCAATGGGGAAGGCGAAATTAAAGGAGTAGTATAGCCAAAGCTATTTTTGCTGTACTTCTCCTGGGGATCAGAGGAGTGCCATTCATTTTGCACTCCTGTGACCTGTTTTCACTCGACAGCGAGCTAAAGCCCGCAATCAGCTGACTTTATAGGCAGAATCCATCCAGATGCATGAACCAGCCCCTCCCACCCCTGCACTGCCCAGCACTCCAGTGGGTACTGGAGGGGTAGAGCAATAAGCCTCTGCTCAGTGAAGAACTGAGCTATCAGTGGTTTTTGATCGCTCAGTACTCAGTACTAGAAGCGGTGGGGGACAGATGCAGCATCCAGGGCCGCCATCAGGGGGGTACAGGCAGTACAGTTGTAAGAGGCCCCACTGTTACGTACCTGGTGGAGGAGTCTGACTTATGCAGTGGGTAACCTCCCTTACGACCCTGACTCGGGAACCCCTGGTAGAGTAGACAGGTGGCTCGGGAGTGCAGGATGGCACGAGGGTCGGACTGGGTCACTGGTGATGGTATAGGTCCGTTGGTGCACTCGTGCACTAGAAGAATGGTCGTACAGGCTGGGTCGTGAAACAGGCTGGCGGTGCGGTACAAGAGGAGCAAGCAGGCGGATAGTCGGGTTCAGGCTGGGTCGTCAACGGGCGGGCAAGCAAAGTACAGGAGGGCTAGGCAAGAGAGTGGTCGTAGACAGTCCAGGGGTCGGTGCAGGCAGAGATCAACAAAGTCAGACAATCCGGGTCACAGGAACAGAGGAACAGATACAGGTAACTCAGGAAAACACACTATACGCTGTAGATCCGACAGCATCTGCTACAGGAAGCAGGAAGTTTAAATAGAGCTGCTCCTCTAAGAACCAGAGGAAACCACACCTACATGCTATTAACCCTCCGCATGTCTTCTAACACCCAGTGTCTCAAGGGGAGTAGTAGTATAGCCAAAGCTATTTTTGCTGTACTTCTCCTGGGGATCAGAGGAGTGCCATTCATTTTGCACTCCTGTGACCTGTTTTCACCCGACAGCGAGCTAAAGCCCGCAATCAGCTGACTTTATAGTCAGAATCCATCCAGATGTATGAACCAGCCCCTCCCACCCCTGCACAGCCCAGCACTCCAGTGGGCACTGGAGGGGTAGAGCAATAAGCCTCTGCTCAGTGAAGAACTGAGCTATCAGTTGTTTTTGACCGCTCAGTACTCAGTACTAGAAGCGGTGGGGGACAGATGCAGCATCCAGGGCCGCCATCAGGGGGGTACAGGCAGTACTGTTGTAAGAGGCCCCAGTGTCTCAAGGGGACCTTACAACAAAGACTTTAGCAGTCTTTAACATTGGAGTCTATGGGAGGGGACACCCAGTTTGGGGACACCGTTCTCCCGAACCATAGACTATAAAAATACCAAACTTGGGTCACACGGAGAGGGCCCCCTGGACAACAACTGGTCCATATTTGGGACCTCCAGCACCTATGGTTCGGCTGTAGCGGGATCCCAAAGTGACCAGTCATTGACCGGCAATTGTCGGGTGAATTTCGGACTTAACATTGGAGTCTATGGGAGGGGGGCACCCAGTTTGGGGACACCGTTCTCCCGAACTATAGGCGATAAACCAAACTTGGGTCACATGGAGAGGCCCCCCTGGACCACAACTGGTCTAAGTTTGGGACCTCCAGCACCTGGCCAGTGGGTGGATGTGGTGGGATGGCCAGTGGACAGGCCCTGGGGAATGTTAATGGTCAGATGGGGGGCCCAAATCTAAAGCTGTGTAAGGGGCCCCAAAATTTCTGATGGCTGCCCTGGCAGCATCAGATCGATGCTGCATCCATCTAGGTGAGTATAAATGTTTATTTTTTTATTTAAAAAATACAATTTAAAACCCATACTTCTCTTTTAACAATGTCCCTCTGGTATGACATCATATGATGTCCTCGGGTTGAATTGGTTATACCAGGATGATGCCTACTGGTATGAAAATTTTCAGCTAGCGTTTCCCTTCTATGCAGATGATCACTTCTGCGGGCATCAGAAGGGGGTCCCCCCTCCCATCGCCACTGTCACCTTTCCTGGGCTCTGTGGTCTGATCGCGTAGCAATGTGAGCAACAGGGATGGTGGCACTACACAGAGAGAGAGGA
This sequence comes from Glandirana rugosa, assembly GCA_018402905.1. Taxonomy (NCBI): domain Eukaryota; kingdom Metazoa; phylum Chordata; class Amphibia; order Anura; family Ranidae; genus Glandirana; species Glandirana rugosa. The sequence continues at coordinate 1,650,859 of BLSH010164298.1, read as the reverse complement.
ACTGACATTGTTCCTCCCTCTCAGTGACCCCCGAAACTGGAAGTGATGACAATTTCGCCCCATCCAGTTTCTGGTCTTTGTTTACATGGCCGTTACTGTCCAGGAAAGCAGCTGATCAGACCGGCTCGCATTGGAACACAGAGGAGAGATCTGGGATCTAATAGACCCCAGATCTCTCCATACTTTCACAAGGGAAAATTGATAAAAAAAAAGTTAAGGAGACAATGTAAAAAAAAGTTTTGAATAAATTAATTTAAAAACATAAATAACCCCCCCCCCACCCCCGTGCTTACATATATGTGTAAGTCCCGCACACATATGTAAGCGGTGATTGCACCACACATTTGAGGTATCGCCCCGAACGTCAGAGTGAGAACGATAATTTTAGCTAAAGACCTCCTGTGTAACTACTAACTGGTACTCTATAAAGGCTTTTGAAGCATCACTAATAGAGCTTTTTAGGTGCTGTTCCATGGGCGTATGGAATTTCGAATCATACATGTTAGATATCTATCTACTTGGCTTAACACGATCTTTTGTATTGTAATAAAAATTGGGTATTATATAGTCTTTGTGTGCAAAAAAAAATCAAAGTGTATTTTTTTCAAAAAAAGTTGTGTTTGAAAAAATGCTGCACAAATACCATGAGACACAAACATTTGCAACACCCACCATTTTATTCTCTAGGGTCTCTGCTAAACCAAAATATATAATGTTTGGGGGTTCTAAGTAATTTTCTAGCAAAAAAAATACAGATTTTTACATGTAGGAGAAAGTTCCAGCTCAGTAGATTGCTTTAAAAAAGGGCCTGGATTCTTTCCTAAATGTTTTCCCCTGCTAGAGCAAATTGGATCGTGCTTTACTAGGTTTTTTTTGCCTTCCTCTGGATCAACTGTGGGTATAGGATTGTGCATATAGGATTGTGTCATTTTTCCCCCCCCTTTTATTGGTTGAACTATATGGATTTGTGTCTTTTTTCAAGCAGACTAACTATGTAACTATGCAAATGTCAGAATTGTTCTGGGTGGAAACGGGTTAAGGTGGTTTGTGGTGGTTTTGTGGCTTAACTTGGCGTCCTAAAATGTATGTTACGCTAAGTTTTTTTCTCTATGTGTGTGTTCACATATGAGTATTTCATAAATGTCCTCCTAGTGTTTCATGGCGGCTCCCCCCCCCTCCCCGCCTCCTCCCTCCATCTCCTCGGCAGCCAATAGGATTGCTTGTCCGCTGGGTTTCAGGACTCGCTTCCTGATTGACCGGGAGGAGAATCAGGAAGACAACAGCGAATATTAATTCGATGTTGTCACACAACTGGGTGGGCTTGGGACGCAGTGCTCTGCGCCCCAAGCCAACCCTTATTTGAAGCCTATTAGAGCCTCTGGCTGTAATCATGTGCTTCTAAAAAAAAAAAACCCTTGGAATTCATGCGTCTGGTGTCCTGCATGTAGATTAGGAGGCCGGACGCATGGATTAGGGGGGCGGCGCCCCTGCGCCCTGCATTACACCACTGTACATATACTTCCTTAGTCTGAAATACCTGGTTGATCTTGCCAGTCACCTTTCTTCTGAATAAATTAGTAAGGATCACTTTTATCCCTATACACTTCTTCTAAAGTGACCACACAAAGCACAGAAGCTGATCTGTGTTAGCGTGGTCAGTTTTCATCCCCTGGCCATGTCTATTCGGAGGTACAGGAGACTGTGCAGACACACAGCATACCTTTATAGGGTAGTTTGTTCAGGCGCCCCCTCCCCCCCCCCCCCCCCCGCCGACCAATCACAGCATGCATATTGTCTTGGGCAGTCCAGACTATGGAATACAGGCACATTGTATGTTCACGATTACTTTAAGGTTATTGAAGCTAATTTTTTTTTTTGGAATTTCTATAATTTAGAGAAAGTAATCGAAGTTAGCTAAAGTATACAACATTGGTTCATGATGCATAGTGTGGCAGATTAGCTCGTGGGGATCACCTTTCCTGGGAAAAAATCAGCTTGAAGGCAAACTTTCTTAAAAGTCTGCCAGGTTGCCAGTTTTATTGATAAAGGTTGCAAATCAGAAATACAAACAAAATAGCAAAACTCCTTGCCGTCTGGTGCTAAACTATACGGTGTCGGGCTAGTCCCAGACACCTCCAAACAAAACAAAAGCAAACCTTTTCTTTTTGAGTCCTTAGTTCAACCAACTCCCAATGTGTAGCTCTCTCAGTGTGGTGATACTGAGTCCCAGTATGAATTGATTTTGAAGACTCGAGATGTACAAAAATAACTGCATGTTACGGGCTAGTCCACTCACTAAACACCAAAAATCGAGTGGAGCTCAGTGGCAAACAAACGTATACCAAACAAAAAAAGACACCATAGAGAGGTAGGGGCCAGCAAGAGCCGCTACAGGAGCCACTGGGACATTTTGACCCATACAGTGTACAAGAAACCAAAATTGAATAATAACAAATAGTTTTATTGATGAAAAATACATACAATTCAAAAATTGCATATGCACATGAGAACAGACATCACCATCCCATCACCAACATGACAACGTTGTCAATTAAAACCACTGACTAGACATGTGTCATGCATACAATCACTCATGCCATACATAATAGGCCTGGATAAAGTGAGGGGATACCCCTAGTCCATCTCACTAGTCCTACGGGACTCATAGGATTGACACTAAGGATGTGAGCGTCACCCGGTTGATCATCAGGTTCAACTTCCCTCTCAAAGTCCAAATATTGGCACTAATGTATGACAGTGGCGACCAAACAGCCACAATGAAAAGGTGGGTTCTCTAGTGGGAGAAGAAAAATAAAAAACTGGGATACTGGAGGTATATAGTTATCCAAGTCCTGCCCAAAAATGACAATTGAAGTTCCACACCATCTAGTGATAGCAAGATAAGTAGTATACCATGATAATGTCCGCCTGAACCATGGTGTTCTTAGAACATGTGCATGGACATCGTTTGAGTGCATGGATTACACTACAGTTCATAGGTAGTAAGTATAACAGTTACAGGCAAATAGTATAGTTACGTAATTGAAGTCTTCTCCCACTCCGCATGAGGAATGTAGACCTCCTGATGTCTCCACTGTGAGCTATGTATGCAGCCATCTCATGTGTCCGACCGCATGGCCAAGAACGCTCAACCTCCACATCCGACCGAATGGCCACGGACATTCGACCTCCACGTCCAACCGGATGGTCACGGATGTTCGACCTCCACGTCCGACCGAATGGTCGCAGATGTACAAACTCAGTGTCGGCACTGCTGTTCACGCATGCCACGAGGGATAGCACAGCGTTCGGTCATGCCAGTGGTTTTAATTGACAACGTTGTCATGTTGGTGATGGGATGGTGATGTTTGTTCTCATGTGCATATACAATTTTTGAATTTTATGTATTTTTCATCAATAAAACTATTTTTTATTATTCAATTTGGGTTTCTTGAACACTGTATGGGTCAATATGTCCCAGTGGCTCCTGTAGTGGCTCTTGTGGACCCCTACCTATCTGTGGTGTCTTTTTTTGTTTGGTATACTGAGTCCCAGGCCAGGGCAACAGGCCGGAACCAGCTCTGCCACGGTGGCTGGCAAAACCCGGGCAGGACTCTTTCTAGTCCACTCCAAGTGTACGCATGCAAGGCGACAAATATCGCCCGTCCACTATCTCACCTTGCATAACTTCACAATAGACTGACAACAATGCCCAAGAAAATTGAAAATTGAAGCTGCTTTCAACTATCCTTGACCCGTTTTTGTGCCCAAAAAAACTGCCTGATTAGCCTAATTATTCTACATTCATTTTAACAGAAGAAAAAAAAATTGCAAAGACTACAGTATATAAATAATGATCAAACACACCAAAATGAAAAAAGATAAATAAAAAGAACACTAAATTAAATCAACTTAACTGTCCTAAACTTTTCTCAACAACACCCCCTAATAAATAAAAAAATAGATTCATTTTTTCTAATCTAATTTTCAAAAATTCAATTTTCAAGAAATCACTTCATTCATTCCTAATAGGGCAGGTTTAGAACTTCTGTAGGGTTTTTAAAGCTGTCTCCCTGTGGAAGAGATTTCCTCTTACTTCCTATTCTGTCTGACACCTTGACAGGAAGTTAGGTAAGATCTCCCCAATGGGTACACAGACAGCAGTAAAAATTGGGCAAAGGTTTTAGCCATCCCCTATTCTACTAGGAACACTCTTTATTGCTTTCTGTGTCCCCTTTGAATAGGTTTCCCCCTTCCTTCATGTTCTTCCTAATGTCCAATATACAGGATGTGGGGAGAAATCATCCAAATACGAACAGAGACAACAACAGAAGGTTGATGGGGTTCTAAAGCTTTCCCGCACAATCCTAAAACTAAAAACAAAAAGCTTTGGCTGAAGCTGGGCTTTAAAGCCCAACTCTGGGCTTTGCAGTGTGCCTACCATACTCTAAGGGTAATAGTTGGTTAAGTCTAGGCGTACAGGGATAAGTAGTAATACTTACCTTACTCCTAAATCCTGTAGGCTCCCTCCAGCAGTGCAACCAGTCCTGTGAAGCCTCCTCTCTAAGGTGCTCCTGGCCGTGATTTGACACCTGCCTCCTCTATGTACAATGCAAGGGTAATTTCCCTGCATTTTCCATGATGATGCTTAGGGACAGTCCATTGTCTGGATCTTCTGGGATAACAGGACAGTGCTGGAGTCTGTCTGAGCAGGGAGTCAGGGTGTCAGGAAACAACCGGTGCCCCTGGAATTCGGGTCGGGAAGCCTGTGCGCGGGTGTACATAGCGTGTGCGTGCGCCTGTGCGAATGCATGTGTGTGCCGGCATTGGAGCCCAAACGGCCCATTTAAGCGGACAGCACCCTGCAACCAATGCTGTCTGTTCTACAGCGTTTGTGTGAGTTACTGAGCCATCTGATTACCTGATTATCTGTTCCTGTGACCCGGCTTGTCTTGACCTTGCTCTGATCTCTGCCTGCACCGACCTCGGCTTCCACAACCACTCTTCAGCCTGCTCCCTTGTACCTCCGCTGCCTGCCCGTTAACAAACTCCACCACTCTACCAACTAGCACAAGACCGGAGAATCTACTTCAGTTGTCACCGGTGACCAGCTCAACCCTCGTGCCATCCTCACTCCCGAGCCTCCTGTCTGCTCTACCAGGGGTTCGCGAACCAAGGTCGCAAGAGAGGTTACCCCTGCATTAAGGCCAGACTCCATCACCAGGTACATGACACAGGGTAAGTAATACAGCCTCTTCAGCTCCCCCTAGGACAGGGATATGCAATTAGCGGACCTCCAGCTGTTGCAAAACTACAAGTCCCATCATGCCTCTGTCTCCGGGTGTCATGCTTGTGGCTGTCAGAGTCTTGCTATGTCTCATGGGAATTGTAGTTCTGCAGCAGCTGGAGGTCCGCTAATTGCATATCCATGCCCTAGGACCATTTTAACCATTGCAATGTTGGGTGGACCACTGCAAGTCTTTTCCATCACCCTAGAGTTGGGCTTTGATTGTTAGGAATGGTTATACAATATATACAGTATGGCACCAGGAAGCAGTATGGGAAGGCAAGCCAGTGGTTGCAGTTTGTTGCTTTGGACAATGTTCTACTAGGAAACCTTGGGTCCTTTCCTTTAGAGATTGAAATATAGCCTGGAGAATATCTTTAGAATCTTCAGCACTCCAGATATAATAGGACCACCAAGATATATATTTGACTCTCTCACTCTATTTTGGCTTTTGTTCTTTTTTTTTGTTTTTTTTGTTTTTTTCCTTGTTTTTGCCTTCCTCCATCTCTCTCACACGGTCATGGTCTGCAATACACGAGAACTGTACACTTGGACCTTATTCATGTGCTTTCATTTATGGAGGTTTGATACAGTTATCATGTATAATATTGAAAACTACAGTATTTTGTATAAATGTTTAAAATGATTTTCTCTATTTTTAGTCACACATAATAATATTTGCTTGTATGGTTTTTAAGAAACAGAAGTCTGCGAAACAAGTCACCAGATTGAGCCAATTCAAGAAATATATATAATTATGTGACTGTAAAGTTTGTACCATAGGATACATAAAGTGTGTTTTACTCTATTTAGACCAAACTTTTTATCTATGTTAAATTTAATACTTTTTTTTTTACTACATTTCTCACCATTCTATGTTCTAAGAGGCATATGTAACGTCCCACACTACTTGTAGTGTTCTTCTCTTTCTTGCAAACCTTGGGTCCTACCATTCATGTGTATGTTACTTTGACACGTACTACCAACCTAAACATTGTTGCTGACCAAGCATTCCCCTTCATGGAAATGGTATTCCCTGATGGCAGTGGCCTCTTTCAGCAGGCTAATGTGCCCTACCACACTGCAAGAATGGTTCAAGAATGGTTTGAGAAACACAATGAGTTTAAGGTGCTGACTTGGCCTCCAAATCTCATCTAGATCTAAATCCGATCAGTGGGATGTGCTGGAAAAACAAGTGTGATCCATGGAGGCCCCACCTCACAGGTTTCAGGACTTAAAAGATCTACTACTGACAGCTTGGTGTTACATACCACAGCATACTTTCAGAGGTCTAGTGGTGCCTGTGCCTCGACAGGTCTGGGGTGTTTTGGCAGCAAAATGGGTATTTTAATGGCAAGAGGGGGACCTACTCAATATTAGAATAGGTGCATCCAAGCTACTAACTCCTGTGTAATGCCTGGTCAGCCTCAAGAACATGGCCTGGGAAGTCTCTACAATCTGTTCAAAAAAGGGAGAAAGGCTGGTGCCATGGAAGTCGGCTAAAACCTTGTTTCATTAATGCAGGTGAATAAAAATGACAACACGTTTCGGCCATGATTAAGGCCTGACCCCCCCCCCACACACTAGGCAGCCATTCACTGGGAAGCTCAATGTGCTGCTTCTCCTCCCCCAGCTCTTATGCTGAGAATAGAGGGAATGTGAAGGTAAAGTAAAGGTATTTATATTTTTTTTTTTTACAAGATGGTCATTTACAATCTTTGATGGTTCAAATAATTTCAACACAATAATGTGACAATCCAGCTGTGTATAGAGAGAAAGTGAGTGCAGAAAATGCAACTGTACTATCTGATGAAATAGCTTACTTGTACTACACTATGGAGGATGCGCTTATCTTTGTTTTTTGATAAGAGAAAAGCCAGCGCCCCACATACTGCCTCTTATTCATGTGACACATGCATCCACGATTACCAATTTCTCTGATGGATAGCCAACAGCTGCAGAGGTTTGAGCATACAAAGCAGCTGATGTGCATGATGTGGAGCAAGAAAAAGTGATGGGGTTGCCTAGAGCAACCCAACAAGTTTATTCTTTCAAGTTTAGTATGAATGGAAACAATTCACTTTACTCCAGTTCTGTAAATGAGCCCCCTGAGTTCTCCTTCTGGTGAAAATGACTGAATAAAAGGAACACACAGAGGTGGGCTGATAAAAAAAAAAAAATTTACAAAGGGTTTGTCTGCTGCTAAACGGCTTACATGTGTAGCTTTCACTCTCAACTGTTTTATAGTGCAGTTGTGTACTTCCTCTTTCATACTATTTTTGTAATCTGCAGACTTGTGCTTCTCTGAGTTGCTTGCAACTACGTCCAGAAAGCAACCCAGGATTGTATTTCCTCTTCCTGACAACCAAGGATTTCTGTTTAAAGTGCATGTAAGGTCTAAATGAACAATTGCATAAGGGGCTCCACTACACAGCCATCAAGCAATAAAAAAATCTTGTACTGTGATGGTAAAAAAAATTAAATACCTGTAAGAGAACCGCTGTGACATGGTGGGCATGCACACTATGGCTAATAGAATTGTGCACAGGAGAACAAATATTCACAGGTGCGCCAACGCACATACGTGAAATAATACGCGCACTCGCAGGAGCACGTCCACAGTTTCCATTGGTGCCAGATGGCCTATTTAAAGGGTGCTCTGACTCCTGCTCAATGCTGACTGGTCTTCAGTTGTTTCCTTGTGCCATGCTTGAATCCTGCTTGATATCCGTTGCTGACCTGGCTTACCACTGGCCTGACCATGGATTTTGTTTATGCTTTTAATCATCAGTTCCTGACTTCAGCTTACTCCTGACCTTGCTCCTGTCTGATGCCCTGGTACCTCGCTGCCACTCGCTGCTGACTCGTTACCTCCAAGTGCCTGAGCTGGCTGCCCCTCATCCCAGATCCAGTGGACATACTGTACTCCTGTCTCAAGACTTCAGGTAGCTCTGGCAAGCCAGAGTGACCCTTTAACCTCGGCTGACCTGATGTTCTGTCTGAATCACAGAGTCTACAATTCATGCCACAAGCTCTGGAATTAAGACCTACAGGCACTTGTGTTGCTCCTGTCCCTGCACCATCTGTACCACTCTCAGCGGAGCCTGGGCTGGAGATACAGGCAGTGGCAGCTGGTGAAATTTTAGGATGGGGGGGTGCCAGACCCCGCCCTTCCTTTTTGACCCCTCTCACGTCTCATAAGCCCCACCCCTTATAGATTTCACCCATTGTGTCAGGAGTATACAGCCCAGCATCACCAGATAGGGTAAACAGCATCGCCAGATAGGGTATACAGCTTCGCCAGATAGGGTATACAGCATTGCTAGATAGGGTATACAGCATCACCAAATAGGGTATATACAGAATCAGCAGATAGGGGTATATACAGCATCACCAGATAGGGGTATATACAGCATCACCAGAGGGGTATATACAGCATCACCAGAGGGATATATACACCATCCACCAGATAGGGGTATATACAGCATCACCAGATAGGGGTATATACAGCATCACCAGAGTGGTATATACAAAATCACAAGAGGGGTATATACAGCATGACCAGAGGGGTATATACAGTATCAGCAGAGGGGTATATACAGCATGATCAGAGGGGTATATACAGCATGACCAGAGGGGCATATACAGCATGACCAGAGGGGTATATACAGCATCACCAGAGGGGTATATACAGCAAGATCAGAGGGGTATATACAGCATCACCAGAGGGCTATATACAGCATCACCAGAGGGGTATATAGCATCCACCCCCCCAGGACAGTCAGGACATTAAAGTCCCGCACTTACCCATCTAGAAAGCAGGCGGCCGGCCATCGGTGTCCGGTGAGCAGGAGCAAGCTTGGGTTCGGCTGTGCATCCCCCTCCTCCGAGAAAAGTGTCCAATAGGATCGCCTGTCTTCTCCGCCAAACAGGAAACCTGTAACATACCCGGGCTTCCTGATTGGCGGAAAGGCGATTCAGTGTTAGAAAAGCAAATATTAATTTGCTTTCCTAACACACGTGAGTGGGCTTGTGAGCTCAATGCTCTGCGATCCGAGCCACTCAATTTTGAAGTCTATTAGAGCCCATGGCTCTAATCAGGTGCTTCAAAGAAACCCACCCCCCCCCCCCCGCCGCAGTACTTGCATGTATCCGGTGTCCTGAAAGGGGCCAGACGCCTGAATTAGGGGGTGGCTGTGGCGGAAAGGAAACAATCTTTCCTAGAACACTGCATCCCCTGATTCCCTCCAGTGCAACTGTCCCTGGTGTTTGCACTTTGGAATCATAAATCTAGCAGAAAGAACCAAAAGGTTGTCATTAAGTAAAACAAAAGGAACATATTTTCTCAAACAAATTATAATGGCCCATTTACTGTGTGAACAGCTGTCTCTTCCAGTCTCTGTCACATTTAAATATGCTTGCTTACCATCTTATGTTGACCTCCGATTACGGAAGGTCAATATCGCTTGTGGCTCTAAACCCAGCCGGGACCTCTATCCATCTAAGGGGTCTAAGGTTGAAGTAAGGAAATCCGCCACTTAGGGAGACTCAATCGTGCAAAATCCAAAAAAAGAGAAAATCATAGCATAAAATCCTTTAAACATTTATTGAAATAAAAAAGGTTGCACTTACAGTAAAGCACTGTAAAACTTGCATAAAAGTTATAAACCGGCTGTCTCTGTGTAGCAGCCCGTCCTTCCGGGATTATCATAGCGCGGTGAGGTCAGCGCGTCGCTCCAGCCGATGTGCCCCAGGACGACGCCAGTATGTGATGAAACGCGTCAGTTGGACGTGTTGACAGCATCGCGCTACGATAATCCCTGAAGGATGGGCTGCTACATGGAGCCGGCCGGCTCATTAATTTTATGCAAGTTTTAAAGTGCTTTGCTGTAAGTGCAACCTTTTTTATTTAACCACTTCAGCCTCTGAAGGATTTCCCACTGTAGGACCAGAGCACGTTTTGCGATTTGACACTGCATCGCTTTAACTGACAATTGCGCGGTCGTGCAACACTGTACCCAAACGAAATTTGCGTCCTTTTTTCCCCACAAATAGAGCTTTCGTTTGGTGGTATTTGATCCCCTCTGCGTCATTTATGATCACCGCTATAAACAAAAAAAGAGCCACAATTTTGCAATAAACAATATTTCTTACTTTTTGCTAAAATACAATGTTAAAAAACAAATGTATTCATCGGTTTTTGCCGATTTATAGTCTTCCTTATATTTTTGGTAAAAAAATTGCAATTGGCGTTTATTGACTGGTTTGCGCAACAGTTGCCGCATTTATAAACCATGGGAATTCATTTCTGGCATTTTAGAACTTTTTTTTTTTCTGGTAATGGCGGCAATCTGCGATTTTTATCGGGACTACGATATTGGGGCGGACATGTCGGACATTTTTGACACTTTTTTGGGACCAATGACATTTATAGAGCGATCAGAAATTTTAATGTCCACTGATTACTGTATAAATGTCATTGGCAGTGAAGGGGTTAACCTGGGGGTGCGTTCTAGGGGTTAACTGTGTTCCCTGGGCGTGTTCTAACTGTGAGAGGACTGGGCTGTCAGGAGCATGAGAGATTTAACTGATCCCAGTGACAGGGATCAGTAGATCTCTGTCATGCTGCCTGACAGCGTGAGGAACCGCCATGTTTACATCGGCGGTTCCACATTTTTCAGCTGTGCCCAGCAATCGCGGAGATCGAGTCTGCCCGAGTCAGGGGCATACTTCTGCAGAGTGCGGCGGCCACGAGAGATAGCCGCACATGTGCGAGCCGCCGTTTATAGACAGCGATAAGCAAAACAGTGCCGCTCTGTGCCACTCTGCAGCAGTAAATATACGCGAGGCGTTTTATGCTGTCAAGTTCTCCCTTTTTTTGAATCTTGCACGATTGAGTCTCTCCAAGTGGCAGATTTCCCCTTCGATTAGATAGAGGCCCTGGCTGAGTTTTGAGTCTCCAGCGATATTGACCTTCTGTAATAAGAGGTCAACATAAGCTGGTAAGCAAGCATTTTGTAAGGTGAAGGCACTCACTAAGGATCATGTACCCTTTCTTGTGACGGATGGTGCGATTATTTCGGAAGGACTCTGGTTTTTCACATTTGGACTTCCTTTCTTTTATTTTTCCATTTTCATCACTACTATTTAGTGTTACTAAACCCAGTAATATGAAAATAGTTCCTCTGCACCCCCACAGTGCCCACCGCTTATAAATCTTATTTTTACATTAAAATACTGCCACTATATACTTTTTTCGCTGATCTGTATACCACGGTCACATGATAAACTGCACAGTTTGTCCATAGCTGTGTGTTCAACTAAGAGGAGATTTCCACTACAACCTGTATACACGCCCACATGTGTGATATCAGTATCATGTGACCTGAACAATTCAACTGAAACAAGAAATGTTCTCTCCAGCAATAGACTAAACTGAGCATGTGCAGCTACCCTCACTGTATTATATGGCCTTACCAAGATAGACAGTGCAAGAGGGAAGGATCTGTCCATATAGTGTCAAAAAGCCTACTTACACAATGCAGAGGATTAACCCCTTAAGCTCCATAGTGAGTATAACAAGCATGTTATTCTGTATACACAGACTGATTTTATTGTTGTGGGTTTAGTAACACTTTAATTCCTTTTTCTTTGGTCTTATCGCAACCCTATAATGGACTATATTTGGTGCTGTGTGTGTTTCACGGAAGACTTGCTGCTTTACATTGTATTGGTAAGCAAAGGACCTCTTTTGGGTGCCTTAAATTTAATGCATTAATAATGAAGCTTGAAGACAGCTACTTTTCTAAGCATTTGAAAAATAATTTATTATTATACAATTAGGACAAATGTGTGTCTTGGGGGATACAAGGGATGCCTAATTTTATGTTACAACATCCATGGGTTGGCATCACCAAGCTGGAAGGAGGTGCCAATTATTGATAAGGAGAACCCCAGTAGAAGTGTAGAAGTAAAAATAGAAACCTTATATTTTGGCATAAAAACTAAATTGCATTATATAATTATTATTATTATTAATAATAATAATTTTATTATAAATAATGATAATATTCTTATCATTTTATTATATTATTTGCACTAGTTAGAAGCTCAGTAAGACAAATGATGATTGATAGGCTGGGGGAGGGCATACACATTATTATTATTTTCATTGTTGTTGTTTTTGTTATTATTATATTTTTTTATTAATGCTGTTTTTTACTACTACTTTATTCAGAAGCTAAATATGCTTCGTGCCATCATTAAATTGTTTTTGGAATCGTTATTGCCGCTATTACTAGTACTAAACTAAGATGCTGTACATGTGTTGTTGTTATTATTACTATTATTTTATTATTATTTTTATTATTATACAGGATTTATATAGTACCAACAACTTGTGCAGTGCTTTATAATATTCAGCACAGTTACAATGGAATTCAAGACAAGAAGGGTTATATCATATAAGTACTATTGGTATTACATTAGGTACATTTCGTTTTTAAGTGCTTAAAATATAATCATCGTTATTAGGATTAATTATAAATGTGTTTTTAAATAATATATTAAGTTTTCATTCTGAAAGTCTCAAACAACAAAAGTACTATTAATAACTTAATTAGGATAGGGGTGATGATTATTAAAGCTGAACTTCTGTCAGATATGTAAAAAAAATATTGCAATTGTATATTCATTAAAGTAATTAAAAGTATTTTTAAATTAAACTAATTACCAGAATCTGTCTTCATGTTAGCCTTATGTTATCCATTCTGTGGTGGAAGTCTGATTAGGAGAGGGAGGGGTAGCAGCATGAACCAATCAGATGTGCTGCAAAAACACATGCTTATTTAGAACATGCTGATTGGGAGGAGAAAGATGACCTCATCAGACTACTGATACTAATATTAAAAAGTGCCTCTATATGCCCACTATCTCAGGTACTTTGTTCAGCGCTACAGGTATATGAGGCCTCAGTTCCCTCCCTAGGCCTTTAATTTCATCACAGGCCTAAGTAATATTGGAGCCGTCGTTCAAAATAAAAACTGTATTATATAGGTCATCATTGGTCTCAATGATATCTAAACTCAATATACAGCGCTCCTATGCTAAGCACTAAGGGATAAATAATACCCCTAAACCTGCATATATAAATAAATAAAACATAAGTATATAAACAGTCCAGACTGTTTTAAACTCTATATCAGCCTACTGCTGCATGGTATATCTATGCATGTGTAGGGGCTAGCAATTATCCTGCACTGCTCACTACGGACTTCTAAATAATATTGAAGCTCTCATTTCCTTGCATGTTTATATACTTATGTTTTATTTATCTATATATGCAGGTTTAGGGGTTATTATTTATCCCTTAGTGCTTAGCATAGGAGCGCTGTATATTGAGTCTAGATATTATTGAGACCAATGATGATATATAGACTACTGATACTCCCTCACTGGCCAATCACAAGCTGGGGCAGGGTGGTGATGAAGTTGTATTGCAGAACTGCAGTAGAGTAAGTCAGGCCACCAAACTGTCTGTGCTGTTTGGCAGACTCTGTTAATCTCAGGACTGGATGGACAAAAATACAGAACCTCTGGCAGGTAAAACAGTTCACATACACTGTACGTATTTTAAGTGTCTGTAGTCGTATCAACCCCTGGCCTGATGGAGGAAGTTCCGTTGTTCTGCCAAAAACTCCAACTCTTCAAAATGAGTCTCCAACAGCAATAATTGGAGATTTTGACAAGTTGGCTGTTTTCACAGAACACGGCAGCGTATAAACTAAAATATACAATATAATGAGTGGACATTGTTAGTGCACCCGCTAGTAACCAAGGTGGCAACAACTTTTTTCCTCCTTACCCTGTGTAGAGTTCAAACAGCCAACTTGTCGAAAGCTCCAATTATTGCTACTGGAGAGTCACCGGAAGTGACGCGGTTGGAGATTTTTGCGAGTTGGAGTTTTTGGCAGAACACCGTCCATGCCTCCCTCCTTGTAAGCACATGGTTGGTTGCTGGAACAGTCAATGTCCTAGCAACCAATAACATGCTAGCCTTGCCCCCAGGCCCCAACTTTCAGAGAAGAAGGAGGGCAAGAACAGAAGAGGAAGTCTGAGGACCACATTGCTGCTACAGCTCAGCTTATATTCTCTGGCAGATCGGATTGCTGAGGCTGAGCGGTGTGGCTCCATGCGGTAGCAGGGACTAACTGGGCATTTAGGCATGCCCCTCGGGGGGGGGGGGGGGGGGTTACGTCAAAGCAAATAACTTCTGCTTGGCTTCAGAATTGATTTCTTGCTTGGAATCATATAATGCAGCTTATTATCATACAGAAAGTTAGTGTTTTTTTGTGATATGTGGCATACGTATGGGCGGCACAGTGGTGTAGTGGATAGCACTTTCGCCTGGCAGCAAAAGGGTTGCTGGTTTGAATCCCAACCACGACACTACCTGCCTGGAGTTTGCATGTTCTCCCTGTGCCTGCGTGGGTTTCCTCCGGGTACTCCGGTTTCCTCCCACACTCCAAAGACATGCCGGTAGGTAAATTAGATCCTGTATAAATTGGCCATAGTATATGCATGAATGTGAGTTAGGGACCTTAGAATGTAAGCTCCTTGAGGGTAGGGACTGATGTGAATGTACAATGTATATGTAAAGCGCTGCGTAAATTGACAGCGCTATATAAGTACCTGAAATAAATAAATAAATAAATGCTTCTTACATGGATCTCAAAGCCCACAGGATGGTTTCAGTAAAGGCAAATAGACTGTGTATTTGCTCCAGAACTTAGTAAATGAGATGAAGCTTTACTTTGCAATGAATACCCAACCACATGCCACATGTAAGGAAAATAAAAAATATATAATTTTTAATTGTACATGATTAGATGGAGTCAACAGAGCTTCCCCTCATTTACTAAGCTCTGGAGCAACTACACTCACAGAGTGTACAGTGTATTTGCCTTTAGTAAATCCACCCTTAAGTGTACTAGTCCAAAGTTAGTAGCAAGTTCCTATAAACTCTTGAGCCATTGGTTAGGAAATGTACTGGATCATCTTCTACTGGACAAGACGCATACTATTTTCTACTGTTGTCATCCTTTAGAGCAGGGATTTCCAAATTTTCTAAACAAAGGGCCAGTTTACCTTCCTTCAGTGGAAGAAAACAATGCCATCTTTGGTATTAGGGGGAGGAGTAGTGCCCCATCAATGGTGTGAGTGGAAGAAATAGCGCCCCATTATTGGTGTCAGTGGAAGGAATAGCGCACCATCATTGGTTTCAGTGGAAGCATTAGTGCCCCTTAATTGGTGTTGATGGAAAGAATATTGCCCCATCATTGGTTTCAATGGAAGGAATAGTGCCCCATCATTGGTGTCGGTAGAAGTAGAAGGAATAGTGCCCCATCATTGGTGTGGGTAGAAGGAATAGTGCCCCATTGTTGGTGTCAGTGGGAAGAATAGTGCCCTATCATTGGTGTCAGTGGGAAGAATAGTGCCCCATTGTTGGTGTCAGTGGGAGGAATAGTGATAGTGTCTCATCTTTGCTGTCAGTGTGTAGAATAGTGCCACATTGTTATTGTCAGTGGGAAGAATAGTGTCCCATTGTTGATGTCTGTAACAGGATCAGTTATCCATTGTTGGTGTCAGTGAGAGGAATACTGCCCCATTGTTGGTGTCGGTAAGAAAGGCAAACAAGGGGCTGCATCTGGCAGTTTGGAGACCACTGCTTTAGATTGTATATTCCTTAGGGCAAGGATTTACTATTGCTGCAGCCAGCCTCGGTTTTTAAGGTGCAGTACACAAGGACACATTGTAATCTCAGCTTGTGAACACTAGGACCTTCAACCGCTCAGGAATTTACACATGTCACAACTGTGGTAAAATGAAATGCCATGTCACATTCGGTGGGCAGAATGTAATCCATGCAATGCACGTATTTGTGGCACAGTGGGTCTTATTTTTAGGGTTAAAGCAGGTGGTGAGAAGGGGACAGTATGCCTCCTCACCACTTGCCACCACACCTACCTCTGTGATAGATTGCTTTTCTCGGGCAGGAAGGGCCCCTTAAAGCTGAACGTCGGTCAGCTATATGCAGAAAAATAGATACTTTGTCCTTGCTCTTGCTGACTTCTTACTCTCCAGTTCTAGAATGGATGACCAGTCCTATTAAGCTGGTCTTCTTCTCCTGGTCTGGTGGCCATGTCCTTGCCAACATCACCATATATAATGAAAAACCAGTGGCCACCCCTGGGCCTGACTGAAGTTCAGCTTTAATCAAGCACATAGCAGGCTAGGCTTATGGTAAATCTTGTAGTGTACTGTTATGTCAAGGTGAAAGGAAACTTGTGCTGGATGAAATCTGGGTGCTACCCCTTCTAAATGTTTTCTAAAAAAATACTACTTTCTGGGCCCTGTACTTTC
Source organism: Glandirana rugosa (assembly GCA_018402905.1). Taxonomy (NCBI): domain Eukaryota; kingdom Metazoa; phylum Chordata; class Amphibia; order Anura; family Ranidae; genus Glandirana; species Glandirana rugosa. Next base: position 1,634,151 of record BLSH010164298.1, on the reverse strand, counting down.
TAAAACCATGACCTAGAATGGTTATGTAGTCAATGGCACCAGAACTCCTGATCTGTGTTCTTGTAAGCCAGGTCAGTGGCTTAGAAAGTGTGACCCCGGGTCAGCATGAGAACCATACAGCTAGCAATTTTAGATCAGCTATGGCAGACTCCTTCAAGCTTCCTTTAAGGAATTGAGGTTAAGGGTTAAGTTTAGGAGTTACGTTAGTTAGGGGTCAGTAACTTATTATTAGCCTTCTGGTCTGATAAATTTGCACTGAATCATCACATTCATTAAAAAGATGGATGCCGAATATGTATGGGCTAAGAAAAGACATCCACGCACAAGTTATTGCTGATGAGCATTTGTATGTTGAAATTTGTGGTGCTGAAATTCAAACACTCAAAATAACCACACTGATTTTAAATTATAACTAAAGGCAAAACTTTTTTTTCGTTTTGGATAGAGTGGAGATGGATTAGAACACCTGGCCATTCTTATTGCCGTCTGTGCCCCCCATTAGGGAGATTCCCCCTCTCTTTGTCCTGTTTACCATTATCATTGTAGCCATGTGCCCCCTTGGGGGTGGCTGGTAGTTGTGGTCCACCTGTCCGCTGCCCTCAATCACACAATTTTCCACACCCGGAGTCACTGAACAGGCCGGTACTTTGTTTTGTAGTTTTATTTGGGGAATAAACTTGGATAGGGATAGGGATGACTGTGGAATGCCCAGAGATCAATCATGGGACCTTCTATATACACCGACTGTATATACACTGCTTCTTCCTCCAGCACATACACTTGCTGACCATAACTCTTCTCTTCCTCTCTCCTGCACACTACTTGCTGTTATAGGCCTGAAAGGCAATTTTTCAGGACTCCATGACACTTACTCTTCCACCACAGCTAGCACATGATGAGGCCTGCTCTACTGTCAGCAAGACCTCTGGACCACCTGTTGTGGGTAAGGGCCACAGGCTGCCAGTTGTGAAGCCACGGGCCCTCAATCGTGTAGGTAAGTACGTTGGTGCTAGCTGGGCTTGAATGAACTACGACTCCCAGCCCATCCATCTTCCAGGCCCCTCCGGCCCACCTCACTGTCCAATGGCACTCCTTCCCCTGACTGGCCTCTCCGACCTCTACAGTCTGTCCACTGTCTTCTCCCCAGCCTGATCCAGTCTTCTCATCCAGCTCCCAGGGGCTGCCACTCTCCGACACCGGTGGATCCTTTAAAGAGCCTTTAATGTAGCCTCTCTCTGCTGCTCTCCTGCTCCCTTGTGCTGGTCCAGGATGACAACTCTTCTCCTGGCTGTGCCCGGGCCTCCAGGCCTCAAGGTCACCCCCCTACCAGACTGGGGGCTCCGTTCCCGGGTGAGGCCTCCACAGCACCTCTGCTACATTCTCCTCTCTTCCACCTGACACTCTCCTCCCCCCCTAGCTGGGCAGATCACAGTATTTAAGGAGGCCTGCCCCCTGCCAATCCAGGATGGGGATTGGTCAGGGCTCCTTAACATACTTCAGAAAGTGACACCTCCTCCTCCATCCCCTTTTCCAGAGCCTTCCAGAAGCAAAGGGGAGGAGTATCCAAGGGGTGTTCCTTCCTGAAATCTCCAGCCCTCCCTGGGCAACTCCCCTGCCCAGACCAATACATTCAGGTCTGCACTTACTGTCAGGCCTGACTAGAATTTACCTCTCCTAACAAAACCCACTACAAAAAAAAACGCACACTATGGGGGCGCTACATCATTGAAAGTGAAAGTAAAAGAAAATTCCAATTTTTGGGTTGTCCCCAGGAAAGTAATAGAGGGGAAATCTTCCAATGAGGACCAAAGGGGTTCCAAAGGAATTACCTTAATTTGTAGGGATTTTCTCTCACTTCTTGTTTGGCTATGGGAGATGATGTGAAGAGAAATCTCTGCAATGGGACACAGATGGGGAAGAAAATCTGACAGGGGTTATTATTTTCCCTTGCTCTATTCAAAATGAAAAAAAAAAGTTTTGCCTATAGGTCTGGTTTAAGAAGATCAAGATTCAAGTAGTTATAACCATAACTTTAAAATATTTTGTTTGTTAGAGCATTGTGCATCATAAAGTATTTTTATACTTAATAAATAAATAAATATAAAAAATATATATATTTTTTGGCAATTCAGTTTTTTTTAATTCTCTATTGCCATCCCATTGCTGCTTATCACCTGCAGCTTATTCCTGTTATTTTAAGTCTACATGCATGCCTGTGTAATGTGTATGGAAATGGCCACTTGTAGTCTCCATCAGAAGCACATGTAACAGGGTGACAACATAGAAGTTTTACTGCGAGACAGAGAAAGATGGTTGACACTTTAAAACAGGAAGAGCCTAAACAATATGTAAATTTTAAGGAAGTCGCATGTTTTAAAATCTTAAAAATTACTTTTACAATAACAACATGCTAAAGCTTAAAGCTGTAGTAAAATCGTCTATTAAAAAAAAATAAAAAGAAAGAAAGAAAAAACTTCCCTCTGCAAGCTAAAGTGGTTCTAAAGCCTTAGACTGGCCATAGATAGTTTGAATCTTGCTGAACCGGCTGAGATTCAAACCATGTGTAGGCAGGCTGAATGTACAAAGTTGATTGAGCGATCAACTTGGTTACAACCATCCTGCCACATTCAGTTGCGATTATAGCTGTTGTAGCCATTAGCAATAAATATTGGCCTCTCCCGGCAGGGTCATCTTCCCTCGATTGCCCCCTCGCTTCCAGACAATTGCTTGGCAGGAGGGATTCCTGGACAGAAATTTGCAATGTCTTTGGCCTAACTTAAAGTGGTTGTAAAAGCAGAATGTTTCTTTTTATCTTAACCACTTCAATACCGGACGTTTATACCCCCTTCCTGCCCAGACCAATTTTCAGCTTTCAGCGCTCTCACACTTTGAATGACAATTACTCTCTCATGCTACACTGTAACTTCACCAATTCTATTTTTCTTTGTAAGACGAAAATGTTGGTGAAATTCAATCCGGTTTCTGTAACGTTTAAAGACAGGTCCTTAGGGAGGACGGTTCGTTAACAGACCTTCGCTCCCCCGTTAGCTCCCTTCTACTGGGACGGCCCTCTCCGGTTATAAATAACGATTACCGATGTTGTCGATATTAGCGTTGACTTACACCGTCCTACCAACATTGGTTCAACTAGCGAGTTAGTTGAAACATGTAAGTCGGACGGATGTGTACCAAACTTAGAGTCGGCCAAGTCGTTCTAAGTTTG
>BLSH010164298.1:1618282-1630855 GCA_018402905.1 Glandirana rugosa | reverse complement strand
GATACCACATGTGTGAGACTTTTACACAGCCTGGCCACATAGAGAAGTCCAACATGCAGGGAGCACCGTCATGCATTTTAGGAGCAGAATTTTCACATCTAATTTCCTAACGACCTATTACACTTTTGAAGGCCCTGGAGCACCAGGACAATGTAATTACCCACAAAATGACCCCATTTTGGAAAGCAAACACCCCAACGTATAATCTATGAGGCATTATGAGTCTTTTGAATGGTTAATTTTTTTCCACAAGTCTTCGAAAAACGTGGAAAGAAAATGAAAATGCTTTTATTTTTACACAAAGTGGTCAATTTATAAGTTATTTCTAACACATAGCAAAAATTAACCCCCAAAATATATTCTGCTACTCATCCCGAGTATGGCGATACCACATGTGTGAGACTTTTACACAGCCTGGCCACATAGAGAAGTCCAACATGCAGGGAGCACCGTCAGGCATTCTAGGAGCAGAAATTTCACATCTAATTTCCTAAAGACCCATTACACTTTTGAAGGCCCTGGAGCACCAGGACAATGGAATTGGCCACAAAATGACCCCATTTTGGAAAGCAAATACCCCAGCGTATATTCTGTGAGGCATTATGAATCTTTTGAATGGTTCATTTTTTTTCACACGTCTTCGAAAAACGTGGAAAGAAAATGAAAACGCTTTTATTTTTACACAAAGTGGTCAATTTATAAGATATTTCTAACACATAGCATGCACATAGCAAAAACTACCCCCCAAAATATATTCCGCTACTCGTCCCGAGTATGGCGATACCACATGTGTGAGACTTTTTCACACCCTGGCCACATACAGAGGCCGAACATGCAGGGAGCACCATCAGGCGTTCTAGGAGCATAAATTACACATAAAATTTCATTGATACCTATCACACTTTTGAAAGCCCGGGGCACCAGGACAGTGGAATTACCCCCAAAATGACCCCATTTTGGAAAGCAAACACCCGAGGTATATTCTATGAGGCATGGGCTGCAGATAGGTACTCGGGTACTCTAATGGGCTGCAGATAGGTACTCAGGTATTCTGATGGGCTGCAGATAGGTACTTGGGTACTTTGATGGGCTGGAGACAGGTACTCGGATAATCTGATGGATTGGTAAAAGGTACTTGGGTACTCTGATGGGCTGCAGATAGGTACTCGGTTGCTCAGATGGGCTGTGACAGGTACTCGGGTAATCTGAAAGGCAGGTGACAGGTACTCGGGTACTCTGATGGGCTGGTGACAGGTACTCGGGTATGCTGGTGGGCAGGTAACAGGTACTTGGGTACTCAGGTGGGCAGGTGACAGGTACTCGGGTACTCAGGTGGGCTGGTGACAAGAACTCGGGTACGCTGATGGGCTGGTGACAGGTACTCGGATACTCTGATGGGCAGGTGACAGGTACTCGGATACTCTGATGGGCAGGTGACAGGTACTCGGGTACTCTGATGGACAGGTGACAGGTACTCGGGTACTCTGATGGACTGGTGACAAGTACTCGGGTACTTTGATGGGCAGGTGACAGGTACTCAGGTACTTTGATGGACAGGTACTCGGGTACTCTGATGGACAGGTGACAAGTACTCAGGTACTTTGATGGGCAGGTGACAGGTACTCGGGTACTTTGATGGGCAGTTGACAGGTACTTGGGTACTTTGATGCACAGGTGACAGGTACTCAGGTACTTTGATGGGCAGGTGACAGGTACTCGGGTACTTTGATGGGCAGTTGACAGGTACTTGGGTACTTTGATGGACTGGTGACAGGTACTCGGGTACTTTGATGGACAGGTGACAGGTACTCGGGTACTTTGATGGACAGGTGACAGGTACTCGGGTACTTTGATGGACAGGTGACAGGTACTCTGATGGACTGTGACAGGTATTTTGATGGGGTGGTGACAGGTCCTCTTTATTGGGGGGGTGATCAGTGTGCTTGGTGTACACAGTAGACGGCAACGAGCTCGTTACCACGGTTTGTTTACATCACATGACCGGCTGTGATTGACACAGCCGGTCACATGGTAAAGAGCCAAATCTATTGGCTCTTTACACGGATCGGAGCTGGGCTTTGTCCACCCTTGTGCACAACCTGTGCTCGTGACCCCAGATTTCACAAAGGAGTTTGTCGTACAGACAGGCGCCTCTGATGTGGGACTGGGTGCTGTACTGTCCCGAGTCAGAGACGGGAGGAGCACCCAGTGGTCTACCTTAGCAGAAAGCTCAACAGACATAAGAAAAACTATGCCATTGTTGAGAAGGAATGTTTAGGTATCAAATGGGCCTTAGATGCCCTGAAATATTACCTGTTGGAAAGACCTTCCAAACTGGTGACTGATCATGCTCCTCTTAAATGGATGGGTGATAACAAGGAGGAAAACAGTCGGGGGACAAGGTGGTTCCTTGCTCTTCAAGCATTTAAGTTTACAGTGGGAACAATGCTGATGCCCTTTCCCCTGTCCATTGTCTGGTTGGGACAGTTGCTCAGCCGCAGGGGCTTGAGCAGAGGGGTGGGGGGGATATGTGGCATTATATGTGGCGTGGTGATCGATGGACATTATGGGGTTGATTTACTAAAGCTGGAGGGTGCAAAAACCGGTGCAGCTGTGCATGCTAGCCAATCAGTTTCTAACCTCGGCTTGTTCAATCAAGCTTTGACAATAAAACCTTGAAGCTGATTGGTTTCTGTGTGGAGCTGCACCAAATTTTGCACTTTCAAGCTTTAGTAAATCAACCCCTATGTTTCACCTCGCATGTGTTAATTTGCAGGAAACTAAGGTGCAATCCGGTCCAGGTTTTACCAGCCACCTTGGCAAGGTTTGTTCCGGACCAGATTTTGCGGTCTACTTGTGTCCACCAACAGGTGGTATAAATAAGCAGGAGTAGAGCAAGGGTTTGCTCTGGCCTGGGACTCAGGGTCCATCAAACCTGAGAGAGCTTGAACTGATGTTTGCTTTATGACAGAAACAAAAGGTTTGCATTGTCTTTGTTTTGTAGGTGACTGGAAAAGCCCTTCACTGCTCAGTTAGGAAAATTGGAAATGTTTAGTAAGAGCCTGGATGGCAAGGATTTATTTTCTGTTTTGTTTGTTTTATTTCCATGCAACCTTTTAAAATAAAACTGGCTACAAGCCAGCTTTTTGAAAACCTGGGGAAGGTGATCGCCATTGAGCTAACCCCCAACAAGATATAAATAAAGATACAGTATCTCACAAAAGTGAGTACACCCCTCACATTTTTGTATATTTCATTATATATTTTCATGTGACAACACTGTAGAAATGACACTTTGCTACAATGTAAAGTAGTGAGTGTACAGTTTGTATAACAGTCTAAATGTGCTGTCCTCTCAAAATAACTTAACACACAGCCATTAATGTCTAAAACGCTGGCAACAAAAAGTGAGTACACAAAATGTCCAAATTGGGCCCAATTAGCCATTTTCCCTCCCCGACACGAACATGTCTGGTGTTATCACTCTCACTCTCTCATACTGGTCATTGGAAGTTCAATATGGCACCTCATGGCAAAGAACTCACTGAGGATCTGAAAAAAAGAATTGCTTCTCTACATAAAGATGGCCTAGGCTATAAGAAGATTGCCAAGACCCTGAAACTGAGCTGTAGCATGGTGGCCAGAACCATACATTGGTTTAACGGGACAAGTTCCACTCAGAACAGGTCTCGCCATGGTCGACCAAAGAGGTTGAGTGCACATGCTCAGCGCCATATCCAGAGGTTGTCTTTGGGAAATAGACATATGAGTGCTGCCAGCATTGCTGCAGAGGTTGAAGGGGTGGGGGGTCAGCCTGTCAGTGCTCAGACCATGCGCCGCACACTGCATCAAATTGGTCTGCATGGCTGTCATCCCAGAAGGAAGCCTCTTCTAAAGATGATGCACAAGAAAGGTTGCAAACAGTTTGCTGAAGAAAAGCAGAATAAGGACATGGATTACTGGAACCATGTCCTGTGGCATAGGCGTGCGCAGGGGGTGGGCCAGGCGTGCCTGGGCACACCCTAATCACTCCAAGCACATTAGCATTACTGCTCTGTGTGACGGTGGAGAGATGGGAAATATCTCCCTCTGACCAGTTCCACCATTATTGAAGAGCTACCGTACTTCTCTTTCACTGAACCGGCTCTGCTATAAGAGTGTGTGTCTGTGTGCGTATGTATCTATATAAATATACTGTTAATGTGTGTTTGAGCTTTGGGGTGCACACCCTAATGCAAAAGGCCGTGCACACCTATGTCCTCTGGTCTGATGAGACCAAGATAAACTTATTTGGTTCAGATGGTGTCAAGCATGTGTGGCTGCAACCAGGTGAGGAGTACAAAGACAAGTGTGTCTTGCCTACAGTCAAGCATGGTGGTGGGAGTGTCATGGTCTGGGGCTGCATGAGTGCTGCCGGCACTGGGGAGCTACAGTTCATTGAGGGAACCATGAATGCCAACTGTGATATACTGAAACAGAGCATGATCCACTCCCTTCACAGACTGGGCCGCAGGGCAGTATTCCAACATAATGACCCCAAACACACCTCCAAAACGACCACTGCCTTGCTAAAGAAGCTGGGGGTAAAGGTGACAAACTGGCCAAGCATGTCTCCATACCTAAACCCTATTGAGCATCTTTGGGGCATCCTCAAACGGAAGGTGGAGAAATGCAAGGTCTCTAACATCCACCAGCTCAGTGATGGCATCATGGAGGAGTGAAAGAGGACTCCAGTGGCAACCTGTGAAGCTCTGGTGATCTCCATGCCCAAGAGGGTTAAGGCAGTGCTGGAAAATAATGGTGGCCACGCAAAATACTGACACTTTGGGCCCAATTTGGACATTTTCACTTAGGGGTGTACTCACCTTTGTTGCCAGCGGTTTAGACATTAATGGCTGTGTGTTGAGTTATTTTGAGGGGACAGCAAATTTACACTGTTATACAAGCTGTACGCTCACTACTATACATTGTAGCAAAGTGTAATTTCTACAGTGTTGTCACATGAAAAGATATAATAAAATATTTACAAAAATGCTAATACAAATACTGTATACTGTATATACATTTACATAGTGTAACCACCTTATGGCATTCCTTCTAGAAAATGAACAAACATGAATTCCTATTAAAGAAATGTAATTTTTATTTCATATTGCCTATTAGATGGCAGATATCCTACCGAGCTTCTAACCAGAATAATAATAGGAGTAAAATAATAAAAATAGTAATATTAATAATAGTAATAACCTGATCCCTCTTGTATTGAATTTTATTGTAACCCTACTGTCTGCCTTAATTTAGTAAAGCATTGTGCAACCTGTTGGTTCTATAAAAAGCCTGAAAAATAATAATAATATTTATTATTGTTAATATTATTATTATTGTTGTTGTTATTATTGTACAGGATTTATATAGCGCCGACAGGTTACGAAGTGCTTTACAACTTGAGCGTAGACAGTACACTTTTATACAGTACAGTGGTGACTGTTTTTTTTTTTGTTTTGGAGTTGGGGAGCGGCAAACAGCCACCCCAAACTGACCACCGCCAAACCGACCCCCACAGTCATCGGTTGGGTCATGTTGCGGGCAGCGCTCCTCTGGGCTATGGGCGACAGCTCCTGTGTCCTCTCCTCCTCTTCTGCATCACGTTGACTTCTGCTGTGTGTCTTTTCCCTCCTCCTCCTAGGCATCCAATAGGATCGCCTGTCCTTTCAGCCAATTGGGTGACGGGTCAAGACCCACTTTCTGATTAGCTGGGAGTGTGGCAATAGCGAAGTGCTCTGCTCCCCAAGCCCACCTTTTTTTGAAGCCTATTAGAGCCTCTGACTCTAATCACATGCTTAACCTCCCCCCCCCCATGGAATCCATTGTCTGGGGCCCTGCATGTAGATCAGGGGGCCGAACGCATTGATAGGGGGACAGGCCGACAGTGATACAGTAGGGATCAGAGGGCCATGCTCGTTAGAGCTTACATACAGTATATAGCTGCCCCTAGCCCATTAGATGGCATTAATCCTACTTGAGTTCTAACTAGAGTTGAGCGGACACCTGGATGTTTGGGTTTGGCCGAACTTCACGAAAAAGTTCGAGTTTGGCCCCGAACTTGTTCCCGAACCCCATTGAAGTCAATGGTGGCCTGAACTTTTGGGCACTAAAATGGCTCTAAAAAAAGTCCTGGAAAGGGTTAGAGGGCTGCAAAAGGAAGCAAAATGGGGGTAAGAGTGTGGATAGGGAAATAACTTACAATCACATAAAAAAATAAAAATGGAGGAGGAGGTGGATGTGGAGTAGGAGGTTGAGTAGGCCATGACTGTGGCGGTGTAGGTGGAAGTGGCGGTGGAGGAGGAGGAGGAGGAGGTAGCCAACACTGTTTTTTGTTTGTTTGGTTTTTTTTTTACTATTTAATATTGAGACATATTAAACAAAAAAAAAAAAAAAATCACTATCTGCAGACAAAGCAAGAGATGTTCTAGCAGGGGTTCACTTTTTCCATATAAAATGTACCATGCTTTATTTTTCATGTTTCTCCTGTTACAAATTCCAATAAAGACTTATGTTCTATAAAAAAAAAAAAGTTCACTTAAGTATACCAATGGCTGTGTGAGGCCGGTATAAATGTCTATTCTGCACAAGGTACAGACAAGTCTTGTGGGATCCATGCCTGGTTTATTTTAATAAACGTTAGCTTGTCCACATTGGCTGTGGACAGGCGGCTGCGCTTGTCTGTGATAACGCCCCCTGCCGTGCTAAACACAAGTTCAGACAATACACTGGCTGCAGGGCAGGCCAGCACCTCCAAGGCATAAAGGGCAAGCTCAGGCCATGTGCCCAATTTGGAGACCCAGAAGTTGAATGGGGCAGACCCATCAGTCAGTACGTGTAGGCGTGTGCCCACATACTGTTCCACCATGTTGCTGAAATGCTGCCTCCTGCTAAGATGTTGCCTATCAGCTGGTGGTGCTGTTTGTTGTGGCGGGCTGCTGACAAAGATTTTCCACATTTCGGCCATGCTAACCCTGCCTTCTGAGGTGCTGGCGGTGCCACAGCTGCGTTGGCAACCTCTTCCTCCTCCTCTGCCTTCGCCTTGAGCTTCCACTGAGGCCCCGGTGTAATTTGGGAATGCCCTCAGCAGCGCGTCCACCAGCATAAGAGACTGCTGCATGACTTGGGGCTCAGACTGCTTGGCTGATTTACAAGGGGCTGAGGTGAAAGACAGATGGCCATGGGGTTCAGGTGCCAACTCTGAGCTTTCAGCAAGGGACCGGGTGGGAGACAATGTGAAGGAACTGGAGGCATTGTCAGCCACCAAATCTACTATCGCCTGTACTTGTTCTGGCCTCACCATTCCTTGAGCGGCATTCGGGTCTACCATATAACATTGAAGGTTCTGTCGGCTACTCGCACCTGAGGAAGGTGTTTCAGTTGTGCGTGTAGCTGGCACAGATCGACCACGTCCTCTCCTTGCAACAGGAGCTTCATCAACACCAGCAGCACCAGACCCTTATTTGACGCTCTCCTCATTCTGGATGCAAATGTACTATTTAGCACAAATTTATATTATTTTTTAAACCGGCAATGTGGACGCACTTTTTAATTTTGTGCAAGAAATGCACAGCAAGGTGCAAATGTACTATGTAGCACTATTTATTATTATTTTTTTTTTAAACCAGCAATGTAGACACGCTTTTTATTTTTGTGCAAGAAATGCCCTGCTGGCCGCAAATGTAATATTTTGCACAAAAAAACAAAAAAAAAATTTTTTTTTTTAAATTTGTCTAACTGCAATGTAAAAACAGTATTTAAATATGCCAAAATGTTGCCAACTGAACTAACAGAACACGATTAATGTAGTGTCCCTGACACACAAGCAGTTGCAAGTGCACTGTACTTGCAAAAATGGCTGCAAACGCTCACCTAACAAACAGAAAAATTGCTTAGGCTTTAAACGAGGCACTTTGCTTAGCAAACAAAATATACTCTAGCAAACAAAAATCTCCTCTAGCACCCACCCACCAATAAATCACTGTTTTTAACAGATTTTCTAAAGCTAATCTGTCCCTCACAGCAGCAGCAGCAGCATCCTCTCCCTACACTAGTATGAGATGATGTGACATACAGCGCTACATGACTCCAGCTTATATAGAGGCTGGGTCATATGATGCACTGGCCAATCACAGCCATGCCATTAGTAGGCATGGCTGTGATGGCTTCTAAGGGCAAACGAGTGAAACGCTTGTTGATTGGCTGCCCTGCAGCTATTCAACAGGAGCGAAAAAATACCCGAGCCCGGACTTTTTCTCAAATGTCCAGGTTCGGGAACACGGAAACCCTAAAGTCCGGTACGAACCCGAACTTTACAGTTCGGGTTCGCTCAACTCTAGTTCTAACTAAATCTGCAGTAAAATAATATTATTATTAGTAGTAGTATTGTGGTTGTTATTGTTATACAGTATGTAGCCTCCCCAAGTCCAAGACCAACAGATGGCATTTATTTTACTTGGTTTCTAACTAGAATAGTAGTAGCAGTAAACAAATAATGTATCATTAGTTTTTTATATACAGTATGGCATTCCATGGCATTATTTTTCTACTTGGATTCCAACTAGAAAAGTAGCAGGAGTATAATAATAATAATAATTCTGATGCCTCCCCTGACCCATTTCTTGGCTTTTGTTCTACCTGGATTCCGACTAGAGACTTGGGAGGAGTAAACTAATAATAGTAATAGTAATAATAATAATAGTAATAATAATAATAGTAGTAGTAGTAATAATAATAGTAATAATAATAATAATAGTAGTAATAATAATAACAACAGTAATAATAATAATAATAATAATAATAGTAGTAATAATAACAATAGTAATAATAACAATAATAGTAATAATAATAATAGTAGTAGTAATAATAGTAATAATAACAATAATAGTAATAATAATAATAGTAATAATATTAATAATAATAGTAATAATAATAATAATAATAGTATTAATAATAATAGTAATAATAATAATAGTAATAACAATAATAATAGTATTAATAATAATAATAATAATAATAGTAATAATAATAATAATAGTAATAATAATAATAATAATAATAGTAATAATAATAATAATAATAATAGTATTATGCCTCCCATTATGCAGCCCATTTAGTGGCATTTATTCTACTTGGTTTGTAATTAAATTAGTAATAGTAATAAGCAAATAATTGCTCTCGTATGATTATTATGGTTATAAATGCTATTATCCTGTATGTAGCCTCCCCTGCCCATTGGGTGACATTTGTGCTTCTTGTTTATGAATGAATAGAAAGAATAAAGTGATATTGGACAATGATGGCGCCCCGGCAGCAGTGGCGGAGTACAGTGCCAGCAGTGTGTGGGTGGAGGGAGGGAGGGAAGGGTTAAGCAGGGCTGTGCGGAGGGGAGGGGGGAGAGCGCAGTGTGCAGTGCCGGGTGAGGTGGTGCTGCTGCTGGTGGAGGAGGATTAGTGGTGCGGGCGGACGGGCGGGGAGGGAGGACGGCTCTGACACTCACACATTACTGCAGAGAGGAGGAAGGAGGACGGGGCCGGAGGAGATCGCTGGATTTGGAGGGACAATGTGGAGTCTTTGTGTTCGGGGCGGAGAGGACGGAGGAGCGGAGCTCCGGGGGTGAGTGCGGAGGGACGGGCGGCATTGTGTCGGGGAAATGCCGGTGGTTGCATTGTATCTCCGGATCAGCCTTGTGTCTGACTCGGCCAGCCTGGGAGGAGGTGGAGGGAGGCTGGCGAGGGGGGATCGGGCATCACTATAATGAATGCACCCCGCCTGCTCTGCCCTCCCTGCACCAGCCGGGACCCCCACCCATCAACACCCTGCCCGAAGTTTGCTGGGGGCAGGGAGCCGGGGCAAGGATGGCAGGGATCAGGAGTGGAAGGGTGCAAGAGTGGCAGGAATGGAAGGGTGCTGAAAGCAGGGGTGGCATACTGGGAGCAAGAGTGGCAGGGATGAAAGTGTTGGGGGCAGGGATAGCAGGGTGCTTGGATGGCAGTTGGTGGCAGGGTACTGAGAGCAGGGGTGGTAGGTGTTGGGGTGCCAGGATGCTGGGTTCAGGGGTGTCAGAAGCAGGGGTGGCTGGGTACCGGGATGTTAGGGTGCTAGGAGCAGAGGTGGCAGGGTACTGGAATAGCAGGGTGCTGGGAGCAGGGGTGGCAGGGTACTGGGATGTCAGGGTGCTGGGAGCAGGGGGGCAGGGTACTGGGATGTCAGGGTGCTAGGAGCAGGGGTGGCAGGGTACTGGGATGTCAGGGTACTAGGAGCAGGGGAGGCAGGGTACTGGGATGTCAGGGTGCTAGGAGCAGGGGTGGCAGGGTACTGGCATGTCAAGGTGCTGGGAGCAGGAGTGGCAGGGTACTGGGATGTCAGGGTGCTGGGAGCAGAGGTGGCAGGGTACTGGAATATCAGGGTGCTGGGAGCAGGGGTGGCAGGGTACTGGGATGTCAGGGTGCTGGGAGCACGGGGGCAGGGTGCTGGGGGCAAGGGTGACTGGGTGCTTGGATAACAGGGTGCTGGGAGCAGAGTAGGGTGCTGGGATCAGGAATGGCAGGGTGATTAGAGCAGTGTAGGCTGCTGAGATCAGGAGTGGCAGGGTACATGGAGCAGAGTAGGGTGCTGGGATCAGGAGTGGCAGGGTGCTTGGAGCAGTGTAGGGTGCTGGGTTCAGGAGTGGCAAGGTTCTGGGATCAGGAGTGGCAAGGTTCTGGGATCAGGAGTGGCAAGGTTCTGGGATCAGGAGTGGCAAGGTTCTGGGATCAGGAGTGGCAAGGTTCTGGGATCAGGAGTGGCAAGGTGCTGGGATCAGGAGTGGTGGGGTGCTTGGAGCAGAGTAGGGTGCTGGGATCAGGAGTGGCAGGCTGGATACACTTTCCAGCCTGGGTGCCCCCTTGTGTGGAGGATGTCTGGCTTTGTGATCAGACCTCTGGCTCAGGGACTCATGGAAATGAGGTAATGCTGTACCTTGGGAATCTGGCACAGTGACATTTCAGGGAGGACTGCCACCCAGGGGCCCAACCCCCACCTCCCCAGGATGGAGAGCAGGTCACAGAAGTCCAGACTAGTTACAGGAAAAAGGGCAGTAATCATTAACCTGCCTGGGGGTGGGGGTGTTACACACACATCTTGGTTGTCACACTGCAAGATTTGACTCATCAGGGTGGGTGGGGTGTCACATGAAGCTTTGCTGTATGTAGCATGCACAGGATGTTTACTTGTAGCAATCTTGCTACATGCCAATAATATTGTTACAGGGCTGACCTGGGATATGGGACAGGCGTGCAGATCATGGCATGCTCAGCATGGCACAGAGACGACTCTTGGAGCCAAAGTGACCTGTTTTGCTTAGAGGGTCAGTGTTTATGACAGTTTTGTGTGGTGGCATCTCTGGTGGCTTTGATCCCTTCAGCAGGCTGATGATTTACTTATTATTATTTTAATAATGATATGACTTGACAACAGATTGTGACATCTAGGTCATGATGCATAAGATGTTGTGATGAAGTGCTAGCTCTTTGGGCAGAGAGATCATGCTATGTGCTATGAGTAAAACCTTCTATTGATTTGTTGTGCACCTGGCGGGGACGTGTTTGAGACTTGAGTATTTATTTATTTATTTTTTTAACTGTTTTTAGTTGGGGCAACGAGACACTAGAAGACATAAAGGAAACCTGTATAGGCTGATTGCTAATCTTTACCCATTTGCGTGCTCCCAGGATGACCTAGAAACTATGGACATAGGGGAAGATTTCCTAAAACTGGAGGGTGCAAAATCTGGTGCAGTTGTGCATTGCAAGTCAGTTTCCAACTTTCCGTCTGTTCAATTATGCTTTGACAATTAAACCCGGAAGCTGATTGGTTTCTATGCATAGCCTCATTAGATTTTTCACACTCCAGTTTTAGTAAATCTCCCCTATAGTGTGCATAGAGAAGTGCACATGACTGCAACAGACATGCACTGCTCTTTGTGAGGGGGATAAGGAGATGTTCAGGAGCTCAGAGGACAATACAAGGAGGCAGAAAAACACAGTAAGAAATGATTTCATGAAAATAGATTACAGGGCCATTAAGTAGCAGGTTAATATTATTATACAGGATTTAAATAGCGCCCACAGTATACGCAACGCTTTACAACTTGAGGGTAGATAGTACAAATACAATACACTTTAACCACTTAACTGCTTCCCGACCGCGCGCCGTGTATTCACGGCGGCAGTCGGGGAGCTGGGCGCGAATCGCCGTAAATATACGGCGATTCGCATTTTGGCCACCAGGGGTTTCACATAACATAAACATGATAGATGGGAGTTCAACATTTCGCAACGCATATGACACCCGCGATAAATTTAGGACATATTATTATAATTGGACGATGAATTACCGGGACATTAGATAAAAGTACTTTAGTAAAGAATGACACAAAAAGACGGAGGAACATAACAGGAGACTCGAGGACTTGTAGAGGAATAGGGGGAGTGTTTCTCGTCACGTACAGACAACGTCAGTACACGTGAAGAGATACGTGTGATATCCCCT
>BLSH010164298.1:1512720-1570770 GCA_018402905.1 Glandirana rugosa | reverse complement strand
CCGGCCCCGAACCACAACTGAGCGGGCTCAGAGCACAGTGCTCTGCGCCCTGAGCCCACCCTTTTTTGAAGCCTATTAGAGCCTATGGCTGTAATCACATGCTTCAAAAAAAAAAACATTGGAATCCATGCATCCACACCCCTGCATGTAGATTAGGGGGCCAGACGCATGGATGAGGGGGTGGCGCCTGTGCCCCCTTAAAGTGGTTGTCAACTCATGACAACCACTTTAACCTACAGGAAAGCCTTATAATAAGGCTTACCTGTAGGTTCCCTACATATCTCCTAAACCTGCATGGTTTAGGAGATATACAGTGCAATGTGATGTGCCAATGTCATCGGGCACATGCACAGTGAAGTAACGGCCTCTGTGCCGTTCCTTCACTGAGATTGTGCTGTGATTGGTCGCATGCGTGGGAGTGATGTCACGCGGCTCCGGCGAATCACAGAGCCGGAGTCTGCAGCCCCGGAAGGAAGAGGGACGAAGATGGACGCTTCCTACTGCGGGGACAGCGCGGGCTTCCAATGCAGGTAAGTGTTACATAATAGGCTAATATGCTATACATACTAGCCTATTATGCTTTTACATTGCAGGGTAATGACGAGGAACAAAGAGGAAGTAAAACCCATCAGGGTTTACTTCCTCTTTAATGGATGGGTCGCCACCAGTATTAACCCCTTCCCTCCCACCTCCAACAGCCATTTAAGTGGGTCCTAACACCAGGTGTCAAGACAGACTTCCCAATCATGCGATCACCGTGACTGGCCGTAACAGTGGTCTCATGAGCAGGAGCCTGTCCCACCAGCGCGCTCTCGTGCCTGACGCACTCTGCAGGAGTGTGGCTGCGGCTCGGGCAGACTCGATCTCTGCCGGAGAGCCGCGATTGCCTAGCAGAGAGGAAGAACGGGGAACCGCCGCTGTAAACACTGTGGTTTCCCGTTCTGTCAGGCGGCATGTAAGAGATCTACTGATCCCTGTCACTGGGATCAGTTAGATCTCTTATGCCCCTGGCAGCCCAGCCCCCTCACAGTTAGAACACGCCTAGGGAACCCCTTGATCTCCCCCTGCAGGTTAACCCCTTCACTGCCGATGATATTTATACAGTAATCAGTGGACAGGGGAGGGCTGGCAGCCGTAGGCCTGGGGGGCAAGTCCAGTCAAGCGGCCCATTGAACCACAGAATCAGCTCACCATCCATGCCCACCCAATGGGCCATCAGGATCCATGGTAGGGCCGGCCTTGGGCGCCCCCCCCCTTTGCCTGCAGTTAGTTGGTGGCTGCGCCTCTGGGCCCTATTTCCTTCCTCCACAAGAAAAAAAAAGTGTGAGCGGGCAGCAGCCATCGGCCATTTCAAATGTAAGTTAGGGTGGCCTGGGGGGCAATTGCCACCCTACCCCCTGGGCCAGCCCTCCCCTGTCAGTGGATATTTCAATTTCTGATCGCTGTATAAAGGTCATTGGTCCCAAAAAAGTGTCAGAAATGTCCAACATGTCTGCCCCAATATCAAAGTCCCGATAAAAATCGCAGATCGCCGCCATTACTAGTAAAAAAAAAATAATAACATTGTAAAAACTCCAGAAATGAGGTCTCATGGTTTGTAAATGCGGCAACTTGCGCAAACCAATCAATAAACGCTAATTGCAATTTTTTTATTTTCCAAAAATATGAGGAAGACTATAAATTGGCCAAAACCGATGAATAAATTAGTTTTTTTTATAGATATTTTTTTTTTTTGGTTATGTATTTTAACAAAAAGTAAGAAATATTTTTTTTTTGCAAAATTGTTGCTCTTTTTTTTGTTTGTAGCAGTGATCAGAAATGACGCAGAGGTGATCAAATACCACCAAAAGAAAGCTCTATTTGTGGGGGAAAAAGGACCCAAATTTTGTTTGGTTACAACGTCGTACGACCGCGCAATTGTCAGTTAAAGCGCCGCAGTGCCGAATCACAAAAAGTGCTCTGGTCCTAACATGGGAAATCCTTCCGGGGCTGACGTGGTTAACAGAGATCAGGATCTGGCTGTGACAACGTCAAGAAGGGATTATTTGGGTTTAACATTTGTAAGAATGACATGCACTCTGGTGATGAGCCTACGGGAAACTTGCTTCCTGTGCTTCACATTTTGTCCCCCTTAGGTCAGATCATTTTGTGGCATCTCTGCAGATCCACACCTCCTCGCCCCTCTGACTCTCAGGTTTGAAAACTGACATCACCATTCGATTGCAGGAAGCTGCGATTAAACAGTTGTCAGTGCTGTAGAGGTTAAATCAGCAAGCGGTATTACAGGCTTATACAGACGGTAAAGTCGCAGTCTGCTATTGTGTTATTGTTTGATATGGAACGTGGCCAAGTTTTTTTTTTTTTTTGTTAATTTAAAGCGTGGAACAGTATTGGTTGAGCTGATGGATTGTTTACTTCTACCCGACTGCCCTTCCAGATTGCAGGGGTTACTGGAGGTTAATAGAGGTTAGGTTTCCACCTCTAATATTTTCCAGTTCTTGAGGTCATGGGAGAATGCGTGATAAGGGAGTAACCTGACCTCGGTTACATGACCCAGTAATTATTGCTGCTGGCACAAACATGTGACCCATACCAAACGTGAGACACGTCAGTCCATAAAGGGGCCTGCTTCATGGCTGGGAAGTATGTTCATGGAGTATCTTGTAACAAAGAAGCAGCACAGAGTTTCAGTATCAGGCGGGATTAAGTACGCATCGCCGCATCAATGTCTTGATGGCGTCATAAGCCAGGTCAGTCATTTTATTTGGAGTTTTCAAGAGCTTGCTTAACCTGTATCTGTCAGACAGAACTGAAAACCTATTAATGGTACGCTTTTGTCAAACAGGAAGCTAAACCATGAAATGTGTGCAAGGGTGGAAGACTATCTGCTGAGGGGTTTTATTTCTTCTCCAGAGATGGACCGCATAAATTCTTCTTGTTGATAACAAGCTGGTGTTCTAAGAGCAAAGGTAAGGTAGTTCTCTGGCGCTGTTGTGGGGGGTAAAACCACTTACATCGTCTGTAGTGCTTCTGGGTGGTTGGATGAGTGGGTGGAGATGGTGGAGATCAAAGGTAGCAGCCGTCCCCAGAGTGTGTCCAGAACTCTGTAGCATAAAAACAAGGAAAGGGAGGCGCACCTAAGTGTAGTATTAAAAAGTTTATTTAATACATAAGACAATTGTGTGGGGGATCGCCCGCAGGCTACTAGAAGGAGCGGTGTTGCTCCGAGCGCGTAGCCCTGTTCCTGAGTCACGGGTCACCACCGCTGATGCTACTTCCGGTCCCGGAAACTGGAAACGATCCGCTGTCCGAGTTTCAGACTGAGGAGACACCGCTGATCACGGGCGATCCCCCAGACACTGCTCTGGACCCTTTACACCTCTTGCGGACCATCACCATCGTCTATATGCGAATAGAGCCCGTTTTGACTGCCACACGGATGGACATGCCTTTTACCTACATCCCTTTGTAAGTGTGCAATTGTCTTATGTATTGAATAAACTTTTTAATACTACACTTAGGTGCGCCTCCCTCCCTTTCCTTGTTAGTGTTCTGGGAACACCACTTGCTGTGCCGCGTGAGGGTGCTTGTCTGTCGTTCTTGACTATTCCCATTGAATGACGGTTCACACTAGTGCGATGACAGACGTTGCATGTGATTCGCACAGCATTGCTGTGCAGATCACATGTGATGTCTGTGCGATGAAATTGCATCACATTTGCACCAAAATGGTGCAGGACCCTTTTTTTGGTCCGCACTGAAATCGTATTGCATGGGTGTTCGCACTTATGCAATCCGATTCCTATGCGCTGCGAACCAATTTGGGGGGTGTCATTCATTTTGTATTGACACCCGCAGCAGTTCGCAGATCTCAGCGGGAACCCGCACTAGATTCGCAGGGTTTACGCATCGCACCAGTGTGAACCTTGGGAATCTAGTTTGTATGGCATAGCACAGACATCGCATGTGATCTGTACAGCAATGCAGCATCGCACTAGTGGGAACCGGCACTCAAGGTTCCTTGTGTCTAACAGGGAGGTTGCACAGTACAACATTATGTGGTAAGAGGCTATATTGTAAAGAAATTTCTTTCTGATCGAGACCTGTCATTCCCAACCTCTGTCTTCAAATACCCTCAGAAAGCCATATTTTGGGAATTTCCTTTCGATAAAGTAGTTCTAATAAATACAAGGGACGTTGATTTTAAGCAGCTGCACAAGGTGAAGGAAATCCTGAAAACATGACTTGTTGGAGGTACCTGAGCACTGTGCACAGGACCTCTGCTTTACAGGATTACCATTACCAGAGAGGACAAGCCGTCTATTACAGAATTATAATGGCAAACTCTTGTTGTTTTTAAAGCTTGCTTCTCATCTATACTCTGAGAATCATCATGGTTGCCATTGCTAATGTGCAAAAATGTTAATTGGCTGCTACTGGCTTCCAATACTTAGCACAGCTGACCCAAGAAAGAATGTAGTAGGTGAAGTAAACCTATTTCAGAATTTCTGATCTCCATGCTTGTTCTAGGTCAAGGATCTCCAAACATCTTAAACAAAGGGCCCATATACTGTCCTTCAGGATTAGGGGGGCCAGACTGAGGCCAGAGGGAGTATAAAATGTCCTGGTGGCAGTGGTAGGAATGGTGTCCCATCGTTGGTGTCATTAGGAGGAATTTTTGCCCCTTCATTGGTGTCAGTGGGAGGACATATGCCCCATCGTTGGTGTCAGTGGGAAGAAGTGTGCACTATTGATGTCATATGAAGGAATTGTTCCTCATTGTTGGTGTCATTGGAAGGAATTGTGCCCCTTCACTGATATCAGTGGGAGGACATATGCCCAGTTGTTGGTGTCAGTTAAGGGAATAGTGCCTCAAGGGCCAGATAAAAGCAAGCAAGGGCGTAGTTCGGAGATCACTGTTCTAGGTGAATGACTCAGAAATGTTTGGCAACATTAGATCAGCATATAATGAGCAGGCCACCACAGTTTTAGAAGTCAGCAGTGGAAGCCTTCAGGTTCTTTACATCACAGGTTTCCTTTAAATTTGATTTGCCCTCGCTGCTCCAGTGTAATGATCATGTCCTGTAAAGTTCCGGTGGAAATTCATGTCTACCTCCATGGTTGTTGCCTGGCTTCTCATGGAAGGATGGATAGATGATCTGTAGTTTGGACAGGTATCGGCACACGCTCTTAACTCTTAAGTTACATACTTGTTCCATGTCCTTAACACCACAAATATTGAAGCATTTAAATAAACAAATGGCAGCTTACTTGTTTCCTCCAGGTCAGGTTTTTTGCTTGTATCTGTTGGGCCACTGTCATCTCATGTTAATTGCCTCTACAGTGAAACCAAGCAGATATCGGCTCTCTTAAGGCACCCTTGCTCCAATGCTGCTTATGCTATCTACAATTGGCTACAAGCTAAATGAGAGAAATGGATTCCTCCATCCATGCAAAATAACACAGAAGGAGCAACCTCCACTGCCAGCTATTGTATTCAGGCTGCTGCCACACCAACATTTAGTAGGATACAGTCATTCTATGGCCAATATTTGTCCACCTGACTTTTGCTGTGCTGGATGGTGCTGACAGTTATATGCTTTTTGTCCAAGTCAGCAGTAATCAGCCGAAATTCAAGCCATCTATGACCAGCATTCACGTCAGATTATTAGTTTGTCCTTTAGACATAAGAGGCCCTATAGTTGTACCATTGTCATAGACAGGGACTATATGACTAGAGGAGCAGGTCATCTAGTTAGGAAGGGGGTAGGTCAGTTATGATCAAACTGATGGAGGGAAGCATCACACCTATTAGACTGGCAAAACAGCACCCCTTGCAGGTGAAAGATGAGACTGCATCTCACTTTCCAACTAGGGAATTGTGTTGGGAAATATGACTCCCGTATGAAGCAATTAGAAGGAAATTTTTGAGTTTTGTTTGAACTGTTTGTGTAACGTCTTTTTTTTTTTTTAATGGAAGAATTTACCATAAAGAGAAGTCATAAAGCTCCATAGACCTCTTATTATATATACATTATTTCAAAGGTGAGCACATTTCTTGGGTATATTTTTCTTCTTTTGGTTATCACTTTAAATGGTAGCTGTATGAAGGACGTAGGTGCTGGTATGTGAAGGTCAGTGTTAAGATCGGTCTCAGTCTATGGAGGCAGGCAGTTTTACATTTTGAAAAAGCTTTAGCGAGACCTTGAAATCTCTGTTGTTCTCCTTGCCAAGTAACGTTTTCAGCTATAGCTTTGGATATATTTTATCAACCTTGCCAGAAGCGTATTGTTGCAGAGTTTCCGTGCCTTACAAACAAAAGCCGTTGATCTTAAGATGTTGGCTTCCATTGCCGTATTTTGAAATTTTAATTGTTTATTTGTCAAGCTGTCTCTATCTGCGTTGACACGTCTTATAGAAGAAACATGTACCATGGAGCACTTGGTTGGTTGGTTCTTAAAAAACACATTCTTGTACAGAATATTTTCAATATTTTCTGAAAAAACCCTCTAAAATGTTGGATCCTGGATGTAGATACATGGATGAGGACACAAACCACAAATGGATTCCTACATCAGAACTATCCTGGAACTCACATAATACTTCTGAGAAGTCACCCTTCTTTGCATTTATGTAACCCTAGTTTACAGGTGGGTCATAGACAGCTTAAATCAAGAGAAACCGTTGCATTCGATGACTGGGCTGCATTGAGGTTTAACTTGGTTGAGATAATGAGCAATGCTGACCCTTGGAAGTGCTTGTTATCACATTCAGAGACTTGCCAGAATTCTATGGAGAAGAGCTAAGGAAACTTTCCTCATTAGTTGGCTTGTTCCATTCATCGACATCGAGCTGAACAGAAGACGGAGCAGCAATTTGAAAATGCCATTCTTTTCCTTACATAGTATCATGACAATAAGAAGCAATTTACTTTAATATCGGTGACCGAAGGACTGCACAGATTGGATTAACTAAGACTTGTGTAAATGTGTTTTTTGTAACCATTGCTCATAAGGCAGACCTGTCTCCTGTAATATAGTGTATGCTGACTGACTATTTCAGTTTCTAGCAACTAGCCTTACTAGGTTAGAAATGGAAGAGCAAGACCAGGTCATTTATTGGCATAGAGAATCTTAAGACCCCTTTCACGTTGGTGCCCCTCATTTTATCTGAGTTGGAAATTCGGAACAGAATAGAAACAAGTGTCACGTATTTAACATCCATGTCCATTGGGTAAATCCCTATGGGTGGGCAGATGTAAGGAGATACTCGTCCCCCTATATCTACCTACATTGGGATAGGTCCGCAAAAATGGACTTGGACCAAAAATTAAGTTCTATCCAACAGGCCTGAATGGACCTGGATGTAGACAGGCCAACACACATTAGTTTTTGTTCTGGACTATGGCATCGCCTAGAAAGAGCTGAAGTTGAAGGGGCCTTATTCTACCTCAGTCTGGCATAGTATCAATGTACCACCTTTCTGTGTTGGTACTGATTGACTTTGAGTGTTCAAATGCAGTTTAGTGTCAGATAACTCTTCTTTATCCAACACCAGATTTGCATAATACCAGTCTTCCTTGGTACCGGAAAGAAGCCATAGAGCTTACACTTAAAGAAAACCTGTGTCCATTGTTTTGGCACAGGTGTACTTTAGATCAAACCCTAATGGGAATACCTTAAGTATGTTAAAGCACAGTGTATTATGATCAATAGCCATTTTAGTTTTCTTTATTTTGCATTTCAGTGCTGTTGACCTCTTTTTGTCTACATGCACTTGCTCCAGCTTCAGCCGCACACTATTGCTCTGGACAGGCTTCCTCACAATAACAACAGTGAGCCATGTCTGCCAGTGTGAACTGGTGTGGGCACTGGCATTTTCCACCAGGGACGAATGTGATGGCGACAATGCGGGAGTACAAAAGGAAGACTATTTTCATTCCCATAGAAAGTACCTGAACTAGGACCTTCATGGCAAGGTGACCAGGTATACACTGCGGTGTGGTGTCTTGCAGTGCACTACACAAAAATGCAACCCGTTCTACATTTTTCAGCACCCACTAATGCAGAAACTCTGAAAAAATAGGACATATGGCAAATTGTCTTGTCTATGTGCTGATACTGTTCAATGCATATAGTAGGAATGGGCCCTAGGAGTACCCATTATTGCCCCCTAGGAATTCTGGTCCAATCGAGACACCAGTTTGTCCAGTGAATGCAGAATGTGCCTGTATGATGTAATCGTTAGCTGGAGACCTAAAATGTTTATTACAGAAATTTCTACTTTGCTTAGAATTTCCCTTCATAAGTCAAATCTTGCCAACCCTTGTGTTTGTATCAAAAGTCAAACACTTCAGTTTAATTTTAGGGTTACCATTGTAATGATTATAGCTGTATTTTGCACCTTTTTTTTTCTCCCTCTTTTTGAAATAGTCTTTGGAGTTTATCTGTCTCCTTTTTTGTTCTGTTTGTGCTGGGAGGTGTTCGCTCTTTTCAGATTAATGGAAAACCATTATGTACTGCGTGGGAAGAGTGCTATTCAGCATATGAAACAATATTTCTTTAATGATAGCGAGCTCTTATGTAACTGTGCTGTCTGTATAGCTGTAGCTGGAATCTTTCTTCACCTCTGAGAGCATGGAGGCAACCTTCCCAGCCTGGGAACAGAGGGCACGGCTATTGAGATGAGGTGTAGGTAGCACCAGGGGGTCAGTAGTTAATGGTCTGTCTGTATACTATGAGGTGAGATGCAGTGTACATCAGGGGTCAGTAGTTAAAGGTCTTTCTGTTTACTATGCAAATGGGGTGTAGTGAGCCCTAGGGGGTCAGTAGTTGAGAAGCTGTCTATATACCATGAAATGAGGTACAGTGTTGCACCAGGGGGTCAGTAGTTAAAGGTCTGTCTATAAACAATGAGATAAGGTATACAGAGCACCAGGGGGTCAGTGGTTAAGGGTCCATCTGTATATCATGAGGGGGAGGTGTAGTGAGCCCCAGGGGGTCAGCAGTTGGGGCACTGTCTGTATACTATGAAATTTGGTGTAGTGAGCACCAGGGGGTCAGTAGATAAGGGTCTGTTTGTATAATATGAAATGAGGTGCGAAGTGAACACCAGGGGGTCAGTAGTTAAGGATCTGTTTGTATAATATGAAATGAGGTGCGAAGTGAACACCAGGGGGTCAGTAGTTAAGGATCTGTCTGTATAATATGAAATGTGGTATGTAGTGAGCACCAGGGGTCAGTAATTAATGGTCAGTCTTTAGGCCTCATGCACACAGGATGTTTAAAAAAACACCAGTAGAGTTTTTGAGCATTTTGACATTAGCGGTTTTTAGCATTTTTTTTTTTCAATGGTATCAAAAACATTAAAACACGCCAGTGAGCCTTGTTTTTCAGTGTTTATCTGCGGTTTTGTCTGTTTTTGGGCATTTGAGCGTTTTTACAGCTGAAAAACGCCTCTCAGAACCCACTAGTCTTGGGTTTTTCTTTACAGCCAAAAACAGCTGATAACAGCCTATGTGTGCATGAACACATAGTATAACATGATGAGGAGTTTGACTGTAGGAAAAAACGTCTAAAGCCAAAAACAGCAGCTGTAAAAATGAAAAATGTCCAAAAACATCCGCGTGAGGCCTTATACTATGAAATGAGGTGTATTGATCACCAGCGGGTCAGTAGTTAAGGGTTTGTCTATAAACAATGAGATAAGGTGTAGTGAGCACCAAGGGGTCAGTAGTTAAGGGTCTGTTTATAAACAATGATATAAGGTGTAGTGAGCACCGAGAGGTCAGTAGTTAAAGTGGTTGTCAACTTGTGCTTACCTGTAGGTGCCCTGCATATCTCCTAAATCTGTACGGTTCAGGAGATATGCAGTGTTGAAGCTGTGCCAACGTCCTGTCGGCACATGCACAGTGAAGAAACGGCCTCCGTGCTGTTCCTCCACTGCGACCGTGCCATGAATGGTGGCTCCCGCGCATGCACGGGAGTGACGTCATGTGACTCCGGCCAGTCACAGCGCCTGAGTCACGGCCCCGGAAGGAAGAGGGGCAGAAGATGGATGCGGCCTGGAGCGGGGACATCACTGGACAACGCAGGCTTTGTTTGCAGGTAAGTGGCACATAATGGGTTACTATGTGATGCATAGTAGCCCATTATGCTTCTACTTTACAGGGGAATATTGAGGAAAGTAAACCCCATCTGGGTTTACTTCCTTTTTAAAGCGGTTGTAAACCCTCAAGGTTTTTCACCTTAATGCATTCTATGAAAAAGGTGAAAAACCTCCTGTGATGCAGCCCCCCTTTACTTACTTGAACCTGGTCTTTCCAGCGACGGGGGCGAACACACCCGCTCCAGCCGGTGTCTTGGGTGTCTGTGTCAATGTTTGCAGCAGCGGGACATGGGAGCACGCCCGCACGAGTGCCCCGAGGGAGAACGGCTCTTCAACGGGGCAGGGCACTTGAGAAGAGGAAGAGCCAGGAGCGCCGCTGAGGGACCCCAGAAGAACAGGTTCGGGGCCACTCTGTGTAAAGCTCTTGCACAGAGGAGGTAAGTATGACGTTTGTTATTAAAAAAAAAAAAAGAAAGAGAGACTTTACAACCCCTTTAAGGGTTTGTCTGTATACCATGAGGTGTAGTGTGCCAGGGGGAGCAGTAGTTAAGGAGCTGTCTGTATACCATGAGGTGTAGTGTGCCAGGGGGAGCAGTAGTTAAGGAGCTGTCTGTATACCATGCAATGGTACATTAGCTTAGGCCTAGAAACCAGGAAGTAACTAAAGAAATGTAAAAAGCAGTTTAAAAGAAGTAAATCTAATATACCTTCCTATATATTTATTAATGCTGACAACGTGAGGATTAAATATAGTCAGACCTTTTATATTTTTAAAACAGGATACATCTATGGCGTTTCTTTCTAAGAAGGGCCAGTACTGCCTGCCAAGTTGTTGGCAGCCTGTGTATAACTGACTAAGCCAGATGGTCCTGTCTTTTGTAGGAGAAAGTGAGAGGGTAATCTGATCTCCCTGCACCTCATGATTATTGAACAGCACAGCTGTAACTCAGCCTATGGTAATCTGCTGACACCTGCTGGCTGCAAGTTGTAGATAAGAAATATTAGCACATGGACCTACATATTTCTATGATCTGATCAGGAATTAAATCTATTCACTTGGTGAATTTTTAACTTTATATATTGTTAACAAAAATACATTTTTTGTTATGTACAGCAAAGGGCGGCTGTGTGCAGTATCACGTTGTGTGTTAAAATGCAAACATGCCGTATTTTATGCCTTGTACATCAATGCACCCTCCACAGACATTCCTAACAAATCCCACACATGTGCAGAGCAAAACCAAAGGATCAGAGACAGGTGAGAGGGAGCAGCCATGCTGGACATAGATGATGGCATCATTCCTGCAGGGCGCACTTCAGATTTTGGCCAGGATGGCGTGAATGCGTTGTGAATTGGGCAGAACATCTTTTTCTCAGAAATGCTAAGGATTTGGAGGATATTGATTGGATCAATAGACTATGTATAATCTGTATGCACATAAAGTTGTAATGTTGACTTTTCTTTTGTTTTTAAAGCTGAACTCTGGGAATTCATATCTCACATCTGGAGGGCCACTGGGGATGCAGAAATTCACTATAGTAGCTACTTACAGTCATCTGGTCTCTTCCAGGTGCTGCTTGAGTGAATTGACATCTGTATACTTATTTCCTTCTGTTTACTGAACACAGGGGGTCACTTGCTTGGCATCGCCACCATTTATAGAACATCTTGTATTTTTAAAAAAAATAAATAAAAAGGAGTTCTCTGATTGCAGGAGGCAAGGTGTGGGGTGGGGCAAATGACGTCCCATCATCCAATTGGAGAGCGCAATTTTCTCACAATGGAAGAAATGCAGCAAGAGTGACCCTATCCATATACAGAGGGCAAGAGACCAGCAAAGACATCTACAGAAAATTTCTGCATCCCCAGGGAGCCTCTGGATGTGAGACATGAAGGATTACTTGTAACCAAATTAGAACAATGTATGTTTAAAAAGAAACAAATTCCTGTAGTTTAGCTTAATAGACATATATGCAGTCTGGAGAACGCATGCTAAACGCTCACGTTTCCCCGATTTGCAGGCAAAACACGCCGCTGACAGGGGAGCTGTTAATCATTCATGGCTCCCCACACATCAAAAATGTGGCATATTTTTGGGTGCGCAAAACAGCATGATACTACAGCGGTTCCGTGTGGCCACATTTTGAAAAAGGGGCGGGGACTTTTCTCTGAATTTCTTGCAGGTACAGCAGCCCACGCAAGCACAACATGCAGGACCCGCACAAGTGTGAACATAGCCTTATGGGCAGTTTACACCACAAAAATATGTTCTGGATGCAATTCTACATACACATTTTTGATGCATTTTCAGTGCATGTTTTTCCTCTTGATTTCTTTTTTTTTTTCAAAGTTTCTAGGGGTATTGTGATGAAGTGATAGTGTAAATTCCTGCTCCAGTGTTCTGTTGTAAATGCCTGCCCAGTGTTCCCTTGTAAATGCCTGCTCCAGTGTTCTCTTGTAAATTCCTGCTCCGGTGTTCTCTTGTAAATGCCTGCTCCGGTGTTCTCTTGTAAATGCCTGCTCCGGTGTTCTCTTGTAAATGCCTGCCCAGTGTTCTCTTGTGAATGACTACTCCAGTGTTCTCTTGTAAATTCCTTCTCCAGTGTTCTCTTGTAAATGCCTGCTCCGGTGTTCTCTTGTAAATGCCTGCCCAGTGTTCTCTTGTAAATGCCTGCTCCAGTGTTCTCTTGTAAATGCCTGCCCAGTGTTCTCTTGTAAATGCCTGCTCCAGTGTTCCTTTGTAAATGCCTGCTCCAGTGTTCTCTTGTAAATTCCTGCTCCAGTGTTCTCTTGTAAATGCCTACTCTGGTGTTCCCTTGTAAATGCCTGCTCCAGTGTTCTCTTGTAAATGCCTGCTCCAGTGTTCTCTTGTAAATGCCTACTCCGGTGTTCCCTTGTAAATGCCTGCTCCAGTGTTCTCTTGTAAATGCCTGCTCCAGTGTTCTCTTGTAAATTCCTGCTCCAGTGTTCTGTTGTAAATGCCTGCTCCAGTGTTCTGTTGTAAATGCCTGCTCCGGTGTTCTCTTGTAAATGCCTACTCCGGTGCAGTGGCACCCTTTGTGTGCTTTGATGCGGGCTCATGCGTTTTGCCACGTTCCAGTGCATTTCCTTGCAGAAAAAATGCAGCATGTTCTACTTTTGTTAAGTGCACTGGAACACACTGCACTTTACCATTGAAATCCATGTGACCTACTGTCCATGCTTTTTTTGATGCAGGAAAAAAAACACACTGGACTGCATGTGATGTGAATCAGTCGGATTCAGCCCTAAAAGAAATAATATTTGTCACTTTCACACTGGGACAGGGAGGGGCGGTAGCGGTAAAGCTCCGCTAATTAGTGCACATTTATCGCTATTATAGCGGGGCGCTTTTAACCCCCAAGAGGGGGTTAACAAGGGGTTAAAAGTGCCGCGGCTCGCCACTTTCGAGGCGCGTTCAGCGGGAGGGGGCGGTGTATACACCGCTCCTGCACCGCCCCAAAGATGCGGCTTACAGGACTTTTTTTCTCATCCTGCAAGCTCACCGACGGAGAATGGGGGGGGGGCTTTCAGGCGCTATACAGGTGCTATTTTTAGCACCACAGCGCCTGAAAAATGACCCAGTGTAAAGGGTTCTTACATCACTGAAATATTTGTAACACTGTAAACTGTTCTTCATTCACTTGCTTTTGATGTTTCATACTGCAAGCTTCTGCAATCACCAGCAACTTTGTGATCTTTTATAGCTAGGGTTTTGCGCAGAGCAGCCCCAATCCTCCTCTTCTGGTCTGCTGGCACTCTGGCCCCTCCCCTTCATCGGGTGCCCTCAAGGTAAGCCGCTTTCCATGGGGGCACCCGTACGGCTCGTTCCCGAGTCCCGCCACTGCGTCTATTGACACAGACAGTAGGACTTGGCCCCGCCCCCCGCGTCACTGGATTTAATTAACAACAATGGGAGCCAATGGCTCCTGCTGCTATCAATCTGTCCAATGAGGACAGAGCAGAGACAGCGGCTGGAGCTGCTGGGCTCGTGCACATTCCTGGATTAGGAAAGCTCAAATAAAGGAAGGGGGGTGTCCTGGGGCAGAGTGTATTTGATTTAAATCACTAATAAAAAGGCTTGGTTTAAATCATAATTTTTAAAGAACAACTGTCATCTGTGTCCCACAGCGGCTCCTCCTCTGAACCACTGTTGACTCACCGACAGTCCCATTCACTTTAATGGGACGGCTGGTGATGTGGCAGTGACACAACAAGGTGAGGGACGTGGCGGCAGCAGGTGAGTGGATGCCCGCTAACCAGGCGCTGCCATGATGGATCTGAAATGACAGGTGCTCCTTAAATGAACGGGGTTATTCTTGCTGGCAGTTAGAATCTTTTAATATTTGCAAACAAAATGAAGGTTTCCTATTTAGAATAATAAGCTGTCAGTTTAGTAAAACAGCGATACCAGAACTGATTCAGTCATACAGTTTGTAGTGTAAACAGAAAACAATGGGATAAAGGAATATTCTTGAACTGTTTTATCTCATGATTACTGTGAAATTGTAGGAATGAATCAATGCAGTGCATGTTATCTCAGCTTGCAGAGCTTGGATTCATTGAATGAGTTTACCAAAAATGTAAACATTGCAGAGTTTACAGCCTCGTACTACACAACTAAGCTCCATTTCATGCTGAATAAACTGAATTATTAATGTATCTTTAATAGAAAACTATCTTTAGACTTTAGACTTTTACTTCAAAAGCATATTATTAAAATAAATTTGATAAAAATCAAAAAAATCTGATTTAAACAATAAAAAAAATCTTATATATATTTTTTAAAATCATTGATTTTTATCCACCCTGCTCTGGGTGGGGGGGAGTTGCAGCACAGAAGGTTTTTCACCTTAATGCATAGAGGTGAAAACCCTTGAGACTTCATGCACACAGGACGCTAAAAAAAAGTCCTAAAAAGTCAGTAGCTCATCAGTTTTTTTTCCCTCAATTGATCTAAAACGTCCAAAAACATTGGTGATCGGCATTTTTGAGTGTTTTTACAGCTGAAAAACGTCTCTCAGAATCCTCTGGTCTTGGGTTTTTCTACAGCTTAAAAATGCCCCTGCCCAAAACAGTTGATAGCAGCCTATGTGTGCAGGGAGACCTAGGATAACATGAACACCTAGGATAACATGAACACATAGGATAACATGAACACATAGGATAACATGAACACCTAGGATAACATGAACACATAGGATAACATGAACACATAGGATAACATGAACACATAGGATAACATGGACACATAGGATAACATGGAGACATAGGATAACATGAACACATAGGATAACATGAACACATAGGATAACATGGACACATAGGATAACATGATGGAGGGTGTATTGACTGTAGGAAAAAACGTCTGCAGCTAAAAACAGCAGCTGTAAAAATAGCAAAAAAAAATCCTGTGTGCATGAGGCTTTACAATCACTTTATGCCTGATACACACCATGAGATTATCGGACAAATGATCGTCTTTTCGTTTTTGATGCTAGTCTCCATATCAAATGAATAAAGTGATGTAATGTATTTGTATTGTATTTTCGGACAAAAACTGTTCTGATGAAACTAAAATGGTATGATCTGGTATTGTACAAGAAACCTTTTCGTGTTTATCCCTTCGGAAAATTTCGGAGGACAGCTGTGTACTAACTATCAGATTATCGTACGATCGATTTGTGTCCAGGAAAGCGGGGGGGTCATTTTATTATCCTGCCTGAAGGAAGCATTAAGATTTGCTTCCCTGGCAATTCAATCTTTTTCTTCACTCACCCATACTGCATTGGAAGAAGCAAAGGGAGAGTCTGGTAACTATGAGCCGTCTAATACAATCCTTTATGCAGGCTTGCTGTGAGAACTTCTTTTCTGCCAGCCAATCAGATCTGACTTCTCATTTTTCTCAGCACAGGCTGTTAAAATCTGAAATGTAATTGGCTGCGGTGAGCAGCGCGTCCATTTTTCCTTGGCACGTCATGGGATAGAGAGCTGTGACTTGAGATCTCTGCAGAACATTTCGAGTCTCGGCAGAGAAGAAAGGATGCTGCAAGAGTCGTCCTGCTGATAAATGAATAATGAAACTCAATTACTCGAGAAGGAAGCCCGCTCATTAGCTATTCCGTAAAAGCGGTTGATCTGCTGGAGATGGAATTATTTCAAGCCTTTCCTTTCTATTCTTTCTGTGGAACCTGTTAATAAATTACTTATAGCGCATCTGACCCTTCTGTTACAGGCAATAAGGAGGCAGCCAGTAAAAATGACGCCGGAGTTTTATTTTCCCATTTATTATCATACACTTTAAAGGTGCTTTTAGATGAGTTGGAGTCACATAAGAGGAAGTGTGCGCTGGATTATGTTAACTCCTAGAACGCTGAATGTCCCTTGAATATGTTTGGACAAAAAAAAAAAAAGAGAGAGAGAATGATTTTGGTGAATATCTTGACATTTAAATTAATCATATAAGAGGCTTTGTTGCCCAGACAGGCATTAAAGTAAATCTGTCATCAGACGATGAAAGAGTCTGCCTTTGATGACCTCCTTTTAAAAATGCTATCTGCCTGGCTTTTACACCCGCAAAATTCCTTATCTGTATACCTTTTCCAGGTCACTTTGTATGTCACGCCAAAACTCTCAGATGGGCGGTAAAAACAGGCAGCTGAGTCTAGGTTTTACGGACCTCCTCCCTCTGCCCACCCACCTAAATTGACAAAATACAGCTGGGCAATGTTGTCCACATACCGTGGCTGCGATGCTTTGCTTCATGGCCATGGCATTTATTTATTTTTTTTCCACAAAACCTAACATAGAATACAGTGATGCGGCCATGGCATTTTTTTCCCCAGAAAACCTAACATAGAATACAGTAATGCAGTCATGGCGGTTTTTTTTTTTTTACCCCAGAAAATCTAACATAGAATACAGTTGCGCAGTCATGGCATTTTATTTTTCCCCAGAAAACCTAACTTGGAATACAGTAATGCGGCCGTGGTAGTTTTAACGTGATTTGCAGTTTGACGGGTGGTACAGCCTGTCAAACTTGCCCATTGAGTTCAATGGGGCCGCAACCGTGTGCAATTGCAGCAGGGTAGTGTGGCATTACAGGGTTAAATCAAATGGTGAGGAGGTGATATACATCACCTCCTTAAAGCCTGCCAAGTGCCCTCTGAAAAGTGATCCAAACGTGGGTCGATGTTCGGAGGGCACCGCAGTCCATCGCCAGTATGAAAAAACGCATTATGACTTGCCTTCTTTATACGGACCACAGGGGGTCACCTGCTTGCCATTTGTATGCTAAACACGAGGGGTCACTTGCTTGTCTTCTGTATACCGAACATAGGGGCTCGCTCCCTTAGCACCTGCACCATTTAGAGACCATGTTGGTTTTTTTTATATATATAACATTTTTTTTTTTTTAATGAATAGATGTGGATTGATTTACTAAAACCGGAGACTGCAAAATCTGGTGCAGCTGTGCATGGTAAGCCAATCAGTGTCTTAGGGCCGGTTCACATTGTAGCGAGGCGGAGCGGCGCGATGCGGCGCTCCAGGCGATCTCAAAGCGGCTTGCTAGGAGACTTCTATCATAGAAGTCAATGCAAGCCGCCTGAGATCGCCCTAAAAATAGTGCAGGGACCATTTTTCTAATGCGGAGCGAAGCGATTCGCTCCTATTAGAACGGTCCCATTTGCACAGCATTGAGGCGAATTGTCAGGCGACTCAAGTCGCCTGACAATTCGCCTAGATGTGAACTGTCAGCGAAGTCGCGCCGCTCCGCCCCGCTGCAGTGTGAACCGGCCCTAACTTCAGCTTCTTCAACTAAACACAAAAAAACAAGTTGATTGGTTTCTATGCAGAGCTTTACTGATTTTGAACTCTCCAGTTTTATTAAATCAACACCAAAGTGCCCTCTGATTGGACAGGATGAAGAGGAGGGGTGGATGATGTCATAGCATCCAACTGGGAGATTAACTTGTGTTCATTAAAACATTAAAAAGAAGAAAAGAATGCAAGATGTGTTCTGTTTTTTTTTTTTTTTTTTTTTTTTTTGCTGGTACGGCTCTTTTATATCTTAAAGGCTTAGCTCACCTTTAAAAAAAAAATACTCTATGCAGCCCATAAATGCTATTCCATAATTCTAAACAAATTCAATTTTATACATATGCATTTGTGCTTCCCCCATACCTGACCATTTGTAAGTGAAGCCTGCCCTAAAGACTTCTTGCACAGCTCCTGTCCTCTTGTTTAGGGAGGACCTGCCATTAGGATCAATGCCCCCTAGTGGTACAAAAGTGAAAGGACACTGCGGTATAAGATTCGACAGAGTTGTTGCTGGCAGAGATGTGTGGACTAGCCAGAACTTGGGGGTCATGTGACCCCGTTGAAAATGAGTGCAGGGCATATCAAAGCCATGGGGAAGCCACATTTAAAGGTATATTATTGTGTAGCCTTTGCTTCCAATTTAATGCTTGAAAATACATGTAATCCAAAGTTTTCCCACCCCCATGTGTTATTCCGCCAGTCCAGGGCCGATCTATAGGTTACAATGAAAACTGCATGTATATATATATGTGTGTGTGGGTGTGTTAGTTATTTCCTGGAAATGTCAGTATCCAGGCCCCTTGGGTATTGCCAGTGAGCCTTTCCACCGTTCCTTTCCCTGGCTGTGACCTTCCAGTCACTGACTCCAGGCCTGAACAATGTTATGAGTCATGTAAATAAATGAAATGAAGGCATTTCTTCTCCAAGGTGTCTGCTGTGTACCCAAGGGGGGGTACAGGCTTGTGTGACAACAATGTCCCCTGTCCTTCTAACTAGGATGACGGGCGGCTCCCCTCTGCTTTATTAAGCATTTTGTCTTTATTTCTGGGATTACAATTCCAGATTGAACAACCCATGTGGGTTGCATGTTCTGCCTGTGCCTGCGTGGGTTTCCTCTAGCTACTCCGGTTTCCTCCCACACTCCAAAGACCTGCTGGTAGGTTAATTGGCTTCTGTCTAAACTGGCCCTAATATGTGTATATATGAATGTGAGTTAGGGACCTTAGATGGTAAGCTTCTTGAGGACAGGAATGCTGTATAATGTGTGAATGTATAATAATCACTATATTACCAAAAGTATTGGGACATCTGCCTTTACACGCACTTGAACTTTAATGGCATCCCAGTCTTAGTCTGTAGGGTTCAATATTGAGTTGGCCCACCCTTTGCAGCTATAACAGCTTCAGCTCTTCTGGGAAGGCTGTCCACAAGGTTTAGGAGTGTCCTATGGGAATGTTTGACCATTCTTCCAGAAGCACATTTGTGAGATCAGGCACTGATGTGGACAAGGCCTGGCTCACAGTCTCCTCTCTAATTCATCCCAAAGGTGATCTATCGGGTTGAAGTCAGGACTCATCAGGCAGGCCAGTCAAGTTACTCCAACTCAAACTCGCTCAGCCATGTCTTTATGGACCTTGCTTTGTGCACTGGTGTGCAGTCATGGAACAGGAAGGGGTCATCCCCAAACTGTTCCCACAAAGTTGGGATCATGAAATTGTCCAAAATGTCTTGTTATGCTGATGCCTTAAGAGTTCCCTTCACTGGAACCAAGCCCAACCCCTGAATATCAACCCTACACCATAATCCCCCCTCCACCAAATTATTTGGACCATTGCACAAAGCAAGGTCCATAAAGACATGGATGAACGAGTTTGGGGTGGAGGAACTTCACTGTCCTGACCTCACCCCAATAGAACATCTTTGGGATGAATTAGAGTGCAGACTGCGAACCAGGCCTTCTCATCCAACATCAGCGCCTGACCTCACAAATGTGCTTCTGGAAGAATGGTCAAACATTCCCATAGACACTCCTAAACCTTGTGGACAGCCTTCCCGGAAGAGTTGGAGCTGTTATAGCTGCAAATGGTGAGCCAACTCATTATTGAGCCCTATGGACTAAGACTGGGATGCCATTAAAGTTAATGCACGTGTAAAGGCATGCGTACCAATACTTTTAGTAATATAGTGTATATATGTAATAAAGTAATGCATAAATTGGCAGTGCTATATAAGTACCTGTAATAAATAAAATATAACCCAGAGATTTTTTCTGCCTAGATCTATGCTTTAAGCCAGGTGCACTGATCAGTGTAGATGTGACAGGTGCACTTTAACTATTTGCCGTTTGCATCCTTCAGACAGCACTCACCAAATATCCCTGTTTAGCGGCATTTTAACGAACTCCCAACCCAATAAGAGAGATGAGGACAAGAAGCAGCCGGATCCCGGTAAGACATGTAGAAGTCGGTGGACTGGGATCTGCTTTCATAATAACTCATTCTGTTATGTGTTTTTACTTGAAGAACAGAATGACTGGTCGTGCTGACCTGCTTATCTTGCTGCTTTCCATTCTTCGCAGACTCTTGTTTATACAAAACAACCAGATCATTTCTCATTTTTCTTTACTTTATTTTTGGTAGATAAAAATGTGCGGTCGTGCGTCTATCAGTCAATTTGCTTGTTTTGTATTTATACGTTACCAGATGTACGAAATATTGTAGCATTTTTTTTAGTTTCATTTTTTTAAGTAACAAATAATTGTATAAACAAAATATTGTGCAGTGTTTTGCATGTATTGTCAGCTAAAATCTTAAACTGGCCACAGACTAGTAGAATATAGTTGGACCGTTGGCACGGAAATTCTAAAAATTGATCATTGCGTTCAATCTCGCCATCGTTGAGTCTAATTACATTCAAAAGCCCTTAAAATGTCACCCAGACCTGCTACTTTAATGGAATTCTAGATGTTTTAACCAATGACGACCAGCAACGCGTCTGTATTGTTTTTTAGAGCTGCTGGTCGGCTCTCTTGTAAAAGCAATCCTAGCAGCGTCAGATCCCTTAGTAAAAACATCACACATAGTACGCTATAAACACAGGTTAGGCACACGTTTAACCCTTTGATCGCTCTAGATGTTTAACCCCTTCCCAGCCAGTGTCATTAGTACAGTGACAGTGCATATTTTTTAGCACTGATCCCTGTTCGTGTCAGGGCCGGTTCACATCTAGGTGATGCGACTTTGATAGGCGATTTGAACGCGACTTCAGCACAGCGTTGGGCGACTTACAACGCGACCTGAAGTGACCTCCATGCCAGGCGACTTTGCCTGTGGCCAA
The DNA here is from genome assembly GCA_018402905.1 of Glandirana rugosa. NCBI lineage: Eukaryota > Metazoa > Chordata > Amphibia > Anura > Ranidae > Glandirana > Glandirana rugosa. The sequence goes on along the minus strand of BLSH010164298.1, from coordinate 1,549,487 downwards.
TCAAAGAAGAGAGGGGGGGGGGGTTGCTTTTTCCTGTAAAGTCGCTTCAATATAGATGGGGATCCGACTTGGAGGCAACTTGAATTGAATTCTATGGGCACAAGTCAGATAGAAGTCACCTTGAAGTAGTATAGGAATCTCTTCTGAAGTCGCCTTGACTTCAGTAGTGTATATTAAGACGGCTCTTATTCATTTCAATGGGTTTTCAGATGTCAAGTGACTTGGGGTGACACAAGTCGGATCGCAAGTCGCCTAAGCATGAACCTGCCCTTTCTGGTTCCCACAAAGTGTCACTTAGTGTCAGACTGTCTGCTGCAAGATCGCAGTCCCGTTGATCGCTGCCATTACTACTATAAAATATAAATAAAGAAAAATTCCAGTATATATCCTATAGTTTGTAGACACTAGAACGTGTGTGTAAATCAATCAATATACGCTTATTGGTATTTTTTTAACCAAAAATCTGTAGCAGAATACATATTGGCCTAAATTTATGAAGAAATTCGATTTTACATTTTTTTAATTGGATATGTTTTATAGCAGAAAGTAAAACATTTTTTTCTTTCAAAATTTTTATTTTGTTTATAGCGCAAACAATAAAACATTTATTTATAGCTCTATTTGTAGGAAAAAATTGGATACAGCGTCGCACGACTGCACAATTGTCAGTTAAAGTAACACAGCGCCGTATCTTGAAAAATGGTCTGGTCTTGAAGGGGGGGGGGGGGGATCTTCTGGAGGTCAAGTGGTTAAGTGTAATTTTTTTTCCAAATGAAAACCACATTCAGAGTTAAGCCAGCCATAGATGGATTTTGCTAAAGCAGCCAAATTTCAATCCGCCTATGGGCAGGCTAGTTGTACTGAAGCCGATCACTGCTGGTGGCTATAGCCACTGAAAAGTGCCACCTATTTTTGGTCCAATGAGATTTGAGAATTAGTCACATTGCTAAACTAAAGATTTTATTTTAAAGCTTTGAGAGTTGAGCCTACAGTTCGAATCGTTTGCCATGTAAAGCAGATGCTATATGTGTACTGGTTATGTCTGGATGGAGTTGCCCTTTAATTCCTGCTGTATAATGAGTGTGTCCCTAAGCTGGCTGTTTTTAGCAGTCGGTTTCCTGTTTACCATCTCTCAGAATGGCTGATGTATGTATATAGGTCTCTGTATATTATGACGCCAGTCCTGAGCTGATTTCTCATTCGGACTTTTCCTCTTTGCTGGTGATGAAACAGATGGGAGCCGATGTACAGTAGGTCATTCTCACAGCGCTGCTTCCTGCTATTGTTTGTCTATGATGACCAGTGGTCACTTGGATTGCTTTGGGTACAAAAGGTTGACTTTTGACTCTTTACCCAATGACACAGAGCCGAGAGCACAGAAAGTTTGAGAGATTCTAATCTGAGAGTTCCGAGTGTTCATCTCATAAAAGCCTGAAGATGGAGTTTAAATCCAATCATTCTGTTTGCCACCTACCACTTCTACAATCATAAATGTTGGGAACATTTAAAGTGGTTCTGTACAGCAAGCGTTATTCTTTATAGGCATTTCTATTGAAGCAGCACTTTACATATTGTACATTGGTATCAGTCCCTGCCCTGAAGAAGCTTACAATCTGCTCCCTGTCTCACATTGATACAAATACTAGTGACAGTTTAAAGGGTTAGTTCACTTTTCAGATAATAAGGTAAACTAATACTGTACACCCTCCCCCATTTCCGCACTGTACTTACCTTAGTGGGCGATGAGCTGTCAGTGGGATTTCAGTTTATTAAATTGTTTTAAATATAATATGAATACATATTGAAAAGAATATATACAAAAAAAAAATAGGTTCCATGCACGTTAGACGCTCAAAAAATGCTTTAAAAAAAAAAAAAAAGCTAATATTTAGCATTTTTGCTAGCATTTTGAAAAGTGTTTAGGCGCGGTAGCATTTTTGTTAAGGAATGGGTGGCCGGTGGCATCCTTAATAACCAGTGAATAGCTGGTTGTTAAGGAGTGGGCCGGCAAGCCACGTCTTTAACAATGGATGACTCATCAGCTGTCAGCAGGTTTCCCTGCTGACAGCTGAATGTAAAGGAAACAATTGGCAGCAATAAAAAAATTGTGAAAAAGAAAACAGCGTGGGGGTCCCCCCAATTCATACCAGGCCCTTTGGGACTGGTATGGATTTTAACGAGAACCCCATGCCAGACTAAAAATATGGTGTGGGGTCGCCCCCAAAATCCATTTCAGACCCTTATCCGAGCATGCAGCCTGGCAGGTCAGGAAATTAGGTGGACTAGCGAGTGGCCTGCCCCCCTCCTAAATCATACCAGGCCACATGCCTTTAACATGAAGGAGGGGGGGGATACTTTGGGGTAGGGGGCCCTTTCCTGGCCTGCAAGGTGCATGCTCAGATAAGGGTCTGATATTGATTTTGGAGGGTACCCCACCATTTTTTTTTTTTTTTACATTTTGACGTGGCGTTCCCCTCAGAATCCATACCAGACCTTCGGGCAAAATAATTAAAAAAAAAAAAATGGCGTGGGGCCGCCCCCCAAAATCTATTCCGGGCCCTTATCCGAGCATGCAGCCTGGCAGGCCAGGAGAGGGGGTGGACGAGCGAGTGGCCTGTCCCCCTCCTTAACCATACCAGGCCACATGCCTTTAACATGGGGTGCTTTGGGGTGGGGGGGCCCTTTCATGCTCAGATAAGGGTCCAATATGGATTTTGGAGGGGACCCCACGTCATTTTTTCTTTTATTTTTCCATTTTGGCATGGGGTTCCCCTCAAAATTCATACCAGACCTAAGGGTTCCCTTTAAAAAGGGACCAGTAGGTTAGGCAGGAATCCCCTAAGTTTTGAGTACTTTTGAGTTCGCCATGGCATTCTCTAAGAGAGTTCTTGAAACTACCAAAACCTGCTTCCTAGTCTCCACATCCTCTTGATCGTCCCCTTTCCCCCTCCTTCTCCCTCTCCCAGCAGCTCCCAACCACCACCTATTTCAGGAGTTGTGAAATCCCTGCTCTACCCCCTCTTCTTTGTTCAGGGTTTCTGGAAATGATCAGTATCCCTGTGGCGGTGCTGACCAATCAGAATCGCTCTGATCTATCCCAGAAGCCCTGCAGAAATAAAGGGGCAGAGCGGGGATTTAAAATTACTGGACCGTTGCACTGCCTGACAGCTCATCATCCATGGAGTTAAGGAGTCACAGCCGACTTTGACATGGGCGAGCCATGCTGCACTTTGTGAATGGTCCCAGGCCTCCTAAGACCCATGACCTGTTCTAGGTTGCAGGCAGGGAAGGTGGAGGGGGACTTCTGCTCTGGTCGCCTAGGCAGTTGGAGCAGAGTTGGGGCAGGTACCAGCTAAAATTGGTTACCCCTCACCCAAAAAAAAAAAAAAAAAACCTTCAAAAGCAGAACTTCCCGTTTTAGGATGAAGTTCAGCTTTAAACAAGAAAAAGAAACGTTGGCGCCTGGACGCAGCAATTCGGTCTCGGGGGTCAGCGCTCATGCAGTGGTGGCTCCATGGACACAGCACTAGCAATAGGAGCCACCGCAAAACAGAAGTAGAGTTAACAATGAAGATAAATCAGTCCTGTGCTGAACAGGAGAGAGAGCAAGGAAGATGGGCTACAAACAGTCTGACAGGTATGAGTGACCGTGTAATGTTATTTTTATGATTTGGATTTAATAACATTTTAAATACCTCTTTATTATGCTGCAGAAAGAGTCAATGTGCTCTCTATGTAAATCTCCTGAAGGCTGCAGAACCTGTGTGTAATGTCCTTGACTTCATAGGAAACCTTCAGTACTGGCGCCCGGCGCTCGTATTTTCTGTTCTGACAATAAAGAATCTCAAGTGGATAAAATGTAAATACAACAGAAAGTGAAGTCAGATGAACTTTGTCTTCATGTGAAAGAAAATATTTTCTTCCCTTGTTTTCACAACTTATTTATAAAGGAGTTGTTAAGCTTAAAATACGGGAAGTAAACGCAGTGGGCTACTCTTAAAGTAGAACTCTAGGCAAAACTTTATTTTGGTTTAGGGTAAGGGAGGGTTGTAACCCCTGTCAGATGGTTTTTTGCTATCTGCGTCCCATTGGGGAGATTTCCCTTCATTTCCTGTCCCATAGCCAAAGAGGAAGTGAGAGGAAATCCCTGCAAATTAAGGGAATTCCTTGGGGACCCCCAGGTCACCAGAACTGGTGTCCAGTTTGGAAGATTTCCCCTCTATTACTTTTCTGGGGACAACCCAAAATTTGGCTTTTTTTTTACTTTCTCTTTCAATGATAATGGTAAACAGAGAAGGTGAATCTTCCCAATAGGGAAAGATCACTTTTATAGGCAGCGGGAAAGGTGCTTCCCTTGGTCGTTTTTGAGCTTACCGGACCCGTTGGTAAGCCTGGAGCCGATCCCATCCATCGGATGCCTGGGCTGGAAGCTGAGTGAGGGCAAGATGGCCCCCACTTGGCTCTATGCCCTTGGGGGACTGGATATCTGAAGTCACTTCCGCCTCTCGGGCTTAAAGGGTTTTTTTTTCCCCCTTTTTAACGTCAAAATGATATATTTTTTTTTTGCTTTGATCAAACCACACATGCGATGTATCACATCGATTGTTGGCGTGAGAGCAATAATTCTAGCACAAGACCTCCTCTGTAACTCTAAACCTGTAAACATTTTTAAAGCATCGCCTATGGAGATTTTTAAGTACCGTAGTTTGTCGCCATGCCACAAGCATGTGCAGTTTTAAAGTATGACATTTTATCTATTTATGGGTATATATTTACTCGGCGTAACATCTTTTACATTTATACAAAAAAATTGGGCTGATTTTTATTTTATTTCTTTTTTAATTCATTAAAGTGTATTTGTTCCACAAAATATTGCGTTTTAAAGACCGCTGCACAAATACAATGCGACATAAAATATTGCAACAGCCGCCATTTTATTCTCTAGGGTCTCTACTAATAAATAAAATAAACATATATATATATATATATATATACTCTCACCTTGTAACAACCCATTCAGTTTAAAATAGAGATGAAAGGCAAAACATTTTTGTGTATAGATATTAAAAAAAAATCCCTTTTTTTTTTTTTAAAGAAAGCAAATACTAAACATAATTTATGGGAAACCCACAATGTCAATTCCAAAACTGTAAAGATATCAACCCATAGATAAAGGCCAAAACCTCATCACCCAATGCAACTAGCTGAAGGGGAAAATCCCTTTTTTTTTTTTCAATAAGTGATCACATTCCCTCTGTTCTCAGTTGCATAAGGCCCCTTTCACATGGGGTTATCTGTTTGCAGAGTCCGCTCTGCTCAGCAGGGATCGATCCGCTGAGTAGGCGGATGACAGGTCCGTGTCTGCTCACTGTGCGGAGACAGATCTGTCAGAGCCCCGCTGTCCTCTATGGAGATCGGATGAAAATGGATCTGCCTGTGTGTTTTCATCTGATTGAAGGATTGCAAATAGGGTTTCCATCCGTCTGGATTTCACAAAACACGGATCGGATCAGAGAGCGGCGGATGTCAGCGGACATGTCACCGCTGACATCCACCGCTCCATAAGGCTGCATGGAGTGTCCGTTTGGGTCCACCTGAAAAACAGAAAGGTGGACCTGACCAAAACGTCCGTGTTAAAGGGGCCTAAGAGCTGAGGGAGGAGAAACAGCAGCACACTGAGCTTCTGACCTCTCCAGTGGCTGTACAGGAGAGGTGTGCTAGGACAAATCTGATCATTGGAGGAGAGCAGGCTGAGTTCCCAGCACAGCTGAAGAATTGGCTGTGATGTGCTCTTCTGCCTAGTGTGGCCAGTTTTTATTTGGAACGTAGCTTGGCTGTCAGGAACACCAGGGCGTGGTGGAGTGAAATAGATCTGGGGAATTCTATTCTGGAGATCTGAAGAATACAGTGTAAGACAGTACAAGTAAGACGGTGAAATAGACCTGCGAAAGTCTGTTCTCAATAGCACAGCGGGGGAGATCGCTGTACTAACATTGTATTGTTAGTACAGGATCTCTTCCTGAGCTCTTCAGTTTTTTTTTTTGTTCAGCCCGCTGGGTTGAAGTTAAAAAAATAAACAAACTGATAATGTGTACTAGACTTTTTAAGTCTGATCTGGAGATGTGAAGAATGCAGCAGGTGATGGAGCTCACCAGGGTCTACCTAGAGCTGAATGCCTGGCTTTGCATGGACTGAGCATATATAATAAAACATATCTGTAATGTAGATCCTGGGGATGCGCGGTGCATGTTCTATTCTGCTTCACATCTCTCACTTCTATGTTACAACCCGGCTGAAATGATAACAGTGAGTTTCCAGGACTCCCAGGAGTCACTGTTCATTATTTTCCTGCCTCCCCTTGTGACTTGTGTGGGAGTTTCCCGGGCCCCCTGGAATGCCGGCTCTCTGTACAGCACAAGGTAGCTGTCATCTTAGACACTGCAAACATTTTAACAATGTTGTTAACTGGGAAACTTTTAACAGAGACTGTTCACATCTATTATCCTAAAGGAAGCCGCTTGTCATCAGAGTCATTATTGTCTGTGGATGGGGGGGGGAGGGGTGACAGGCAAGTGTGTCCACTCCGGGGATGACAAGTCCCATTGAAGAACTGGATGTGGACGATATTCTGCTTGACCCGACCTAGCAGTTCTCTGTACATGAGTATGTCTGTTAATGTTGCGTATGCAAGCTTATGTATATTTATACAGTACAGTATATGGTTTATGTATATATGTATACATGTTTGTGTGTGTGTGTGTGTGTGTGTGTGTGTGTATATATATATATATATCTATATATAAAACTAAACACATTTGTTTTATCTTGAAAAGAGTCAGCATTATTCATATACTGTATATACACTATATTACCAAAACTTAAATATTGAAATCACTCCTTTGGCACATTTGTAATATGCAAAGACAGAAGAAGGCAAAAAATCCAGAGGTTCGGACTTTAGAGGCAACATGGATATGTATATAAACAGCATAAAAAGGTAAAAATGTGTATTCACATATGTGTAGAATTTGGGCCACAACGGGCAAGTACTATGAAGAATATTTGTTACACCGTACCAGATGAGTGAGCCCCTGTGCATCAAAGCGTTTCGCTGGTTCGCTTCATCAGGACACACAAAAGGGTAATGTTAAAAGAGACAGGTCTCACTATATTGAAACAAAAACATACATCATATTTCAATATATTGTATCACATATGGGAGGTGCACACTACATACATCATAGGTGGTATAATCAGCTGGGTTTATATTGACCTTGCCGGAATATGTATACACATGCATGAAAAAAGATCTCCCTGGGTGGGCACCGAAGGAACAGGGTAAGCCAGATGGTCTAAGCTCCACGTATTTTAATATGACACGCACATGAACTTTAATGGCATTCTAGTCTTATTCCGTAGGTTTCAATATTGAGTTGGCCCACCCCTTGCAGCTATAACAGCTTCAATTCTTCTGGGAAGGGTGCCCACAAGGTTTAGGAGTGTCTATGGGAATGTTTGACCATTCTTCCAGAAGCGAATTTGTGAGGTTAGGAACAGATGTTGGACAAGAAGGCCTGGCTCGCAGTCTCCACTCTAATTCATACCAAAGGTGTTCTATCGGGTTGAGGTCAGGACTCTGTGCAGGCCAGTCAAGTTCTACCACCCCAAACTTGCTCATCCATGTCTTTAAGGACCTTGCTTCGTGCACTGGTGCGCAGTCATTTAGGAACAGGAAGGGGCCATCCCCAAGCTGTTCACACAAAGTTGGGAGCATGAAATTCTGCAATTATGCAATAGTAATGGAGGTATGAGTGTTTGAGTCCTAAATAGCTTAATCTATACAACACATATGATACTAAGAAACTCTTGCTTATAAAATGGGGATTCTTGGTTTGTATATATGGCAATACATGTTCAAGCCGGCCAACTGTGTCAAAGTGATCCCTCTAGCCGGTCCCTGCTTGATCTTGCAGATTTGTTAACTCTTATTTGCTAACATAGCTGTTCTTGGCAGTATGGACATGTAGTGCCAATATGGGGCAGACACAACTGGAGAGGTGACAAAGGTCAAGCCATGGAGATCCACAAAGGGTAAGAGACACAAGATTTAAGAGGGTAGTCTCCCCCTTAAACACTGTGATTTTTCCCATTGTGGATCAGTGTCTACCTGAACATTCATATCTCCATTCATACCGCATGGTGCAGGTCGATAAATAAAAAGGGCAGGGATGACTAAAGTCACCTGGTTTTTGCCTGCTGGTTCTGTCCATGTTCTGGCAGTTCCTGCTTACCCGTGTACCATTTCAGGTTATTCACTATACTTGAACTGTTTAAATTTCAATAAAAACTGGATTGACCGGTATTGTATGCATTGGGATGGACCATTCTTTGAGTGCTCTCAAAACGAACACATGCACAGTGCATGCAATCTCCCTCCCTCTGTAGTTGTAGTAGTAGTAGTAGTAGTAGTAGTAGTAGTGTCTCCTGTTATGCTGGGGATGAGTGCTCAGCATATGGCCCATGCTATCATCTAGGCTGGACCAGGGAATGCACAGGATGGGAGTTTTCCAGCCAGGCCATGGGGGTGCTGCAAATGGCCTAAATGCATTGCATTAGAGACTGCTCAGTTTTTTTTTTTTTTTTAACCACTGCCCCTTGACTGCAGAGTGAACTTTGTTCAATAGTTGAGATGTAAAATGCACAATTCAATTTTCAGTAATACAGTCATCAATTTATTTGTATGCGCAAGTATCTGAATTTGACCTGGTATCAGCCTCTAGCAGTTCTGTACAGCAGAGCTCATGCTGGGACAGGGAGAAGCAGCACAAGAAACCAGTCAGTTGTAAGCAGTGCAAGGTGCCTACTAACTGGCAGTGATAGCAGAGCTATGAGCTTATCAGTGTGCTGCTTCTCCATTCACTGTCCAGTCACAGGATGGGGATGGGAAGGAGAACTGCGAAAGTGATACTGCAGTATAGAAAGATCAGGTCCCATTCCCTGCCAGGCAGGGCTGTATTGTTCAGCTGTTTGCCAGGAGTTCAGCTAGAAATCTCTTAAAATAGAAATTATAGAAAATATTTTAGAAAATGACAGTCTACAGGACTCCAGAAAGTTGCATACATTGCTTACTCAGCACCCGGCCCCTCATTCTCCTGCTCCGTGTGCCTGCGCTTCCTCCCCCCCTATATGTGTGGGCTCTGATGTATCCCACTACATAGCTGTTTATTCCTTGAAATTCCCTTTACTCTTCTAATATGTGTGTTTGTGGAAACTGCTTTCTGCCGTCTGGTGTCATTTTCCTTTCTGTACGCTGTGCAGTATGTTATATACCGCATTCCACTTTGTGTATTGTGTTGTACAATGTATACTCCTCATTAGTCCACTTTGTACAGCCTGCTCTCTGACATTCTTCACATCACTTCACATTGTATGTTGTGCTATGCGACATATACTCCATTTTACTTTGTATACAGTTTTATGAAATATATTCCACTCTGTACATTGTGCTATGCGATATATACTCCATTCTGCTTTTTATATAGTTGTATGACATATATTCCACTCTGTACATTGTGCTATGCGATATATACTCCATTCTGCTTTTTATATAGTTGTATGAAATATATTCCACTCTGTACAATGTGTTATGTTGCATACACTCCATTCTGCTTTGCATACAGAAATATATTCCACTCTGTACATTGTACTATGTAACCTATACTCCATTCCACTTTGCATATAGTTTTTTGCAATGTATCCCACCCTGTACATTGTACTATGCGACATATACTCCATTCCACTTTGTATACAGTTTTTTAAACATATTCCACTCTGTACACTGTGCTATATAACATATACTCCTCTCCTCTTTGTATACACAGTTGTATGAAATATACTCCCTACTATACACTGTGCTCTATGACACATATTCCACTCCACTTTACTTTGTTTACACAAAATATTTTGCACATTGCATCATACTTTACTGTGCAACGTACTGTATACTCGACTTTGTATAATGCCTAATGAAACATGCTTCACACTGTATAACATATAATGTTGTTTACAGCACTATATGAAATATGCTCCACACTGAATACTGTGCTGTGTGACATGTACTATACCACTCAACTTTGCATTAATTTAGTTACATAGATACGTAGTCGGTGAGGTTGTAAGTCCATCCAGTCCAACCTGTGTGTGTGCTTGCTTATATGTTTATAGTACATTGTGTACCTCTGTATGTTGTGATCATTAAGGTGGCCATCTAACAATTTTTTGAAATTATTGATGCTCCCGCTGAAATCACTGCTTGTGGAAGATAATTCCACATCCTTACTGCTCTTACAGTAAAGAACCCTCTATGCAGTTTATGGTTAAACCGCTTCTCTTCCAATTTTAGTGACCGCTGTGTGTCTTTTTAAACTCCCTTTCGCTGAAAAGTTTTTTCCCTATTTTGGGGTCCCCAGTATGATATTTGTATATTGATATCATACCCCATCTCCAGAGAGAATAAGTTCAGTGCGTTCAGTCTTTCCTCATAGTTGAGATCCTCCAGTCCCTTTATTAGCTTTGTTGCCCTTCTCTGGACCCTCTCCGGTTCCAGCACATCCCTGAATTGGATGGCATGCTCAAGATGCGTCCGGACCAGAGTCTTGTATAGTGGAAGAATTATCATTTTATCTCTGGAGTTAATCCCCTTTTTTAATGCATGCCGGACCAGAGTCTTGTATAGTGGAAGAATTATTGTTTTATATCTGGAGTTAATTCCCTTTTTTAATGCATGCCAATATTCTGTTTGCTGCAGCTTGGCATTGCCTGCCATTGCTGAGCCTGTCATCTACTAGGTCCCCCAGGTCCTTTTCCATCCTAGATTCCCCCAGAAGTTCTCCTAGCGAGTAAACTGCATTCCAATTTTTAGCACCCAAATGCATTATTTTACATTTTTCTACATTAAACCTCATTTGCCATGTAGTTGCCCACCCCATTAATTTGTTCAGATCTTCTTGGAGGGTTTTCACATCCTGCATAGAAATTATTGCCCTGGAGTCTGATGAAGGAGCTGCGCATGCTCCAAAACATGTTACCGCCCACCGCCCTGAACTGATGCTACCAGCCTCGTTCGTTCCAGCGGGAACCCGGACCACAGGCTGCATCTCGGCTCTTCCAAACACCAGCACGTGATTGGAGACATAGTGACAGTTACTGGCCAGCTTCCTCCACTCCCTGCGGGCCAAAGGAACAGCAGAACACCTGCCTTACCTAATTAAATGCCTGATTACATCTACTATCTAAATGACTGCTTCTCCATCAGAGGAGGAATAGGACCTTACACTAAACTCTCAATATGTCTGAATCTCCTGTTATCCTGTAAGTGTTTTAACCGCATGTGCACTGAATAAAAGTTGATATACTGCACTCAGAGGCGCTTTTCTTTCTATTCTAAATCTCTAACACTGATCTTCCTAGCATATGGCTGTGCGGGAGCGGGGTTGTCAGGACAAGGCTGATCATTAGAAGAGAGCAGGCAGAGTTCTCAGCACAGCCAGAAAACTGACCATGCTAAGCTATCATACCTAGTGTGGTCAGTTCTTAATAGGAAAGCAGAGGGACTGGCCGAAGCACCAGGGAATTCACACAAAGGAAGCAATACACAGAGAACAGGATACTTTTTCATACAAGTACATGGCACAGCAGGCACATATCAGGAATATGACATTTTCATTTGACATTTTGTATGCAGTCTTGGACAAAAAAAAATGCAGCTGTTTTAGTGTTTTTTTTTTTAATGCTATACTTTACTCTACACTGTGACTTGTGGTATATACACTATACAGATGTACTCTGTGCATTATGGATTATAATTCAAACTATACTGGCCTTTGTTAATTTGTGTGTGTGTATATGTGTACAGTGTGTGTATATATATATATATATATATATATATTTTTTTTTTTATTATTTAAATTTATCTCATATAACAGATACTTCGAGTTGCAGAGGCAGTATGATTGGTATCATTTATCTTCCCATCTCTACTGGCTGTTACCTTATTTTAACCATGCAGAGGTGATTAAAATAGATTGTATGATGCATAGCGAATGAATCCGATCACCCTCCACATGTATTATTGGTCTCTCTTTCACCTCTCCTGTCTTCCCCCAAGGACATCTGTGACCTATACGCTAAAGATGCTTGAAGGCATTGTCATGCTGAGCTTAACCAGCTACATTTCTCCTGCTCGAACCGAATGTAACCGCTGTGCTGATGCTAGGCATAAGAGATACGATCAGTTCACCACTGCGGCTCTGCTCTTATTTGCTTTATATATATTCGCTCAGGTCAGTCATTTTCATCTGCTTTGATACAATCTAAGTCAATATTAGTCAGGCTAAAGATTTAAAGGTGAGCCTCATAAGGTCAGAATAAAATTCTTTGGCAAATCGCTGCTCTTTATTTCACTTAATTTAATTTCCCATGGGCAGGTTCACTGTGTTTGTATACTTTAAAGTGCGGTTCTAGGCAGAAATTACAAAAATCAGTCATAGAAGTGCGAATGCTGTCCAGGAAACGTTACGGCTGTGTTAAGTCTGGAAATTCACATTTTCTCTGTATTTTACATAATGCTTGAAGATAAAGCTCCGCAGACGCCTCTCGGTGCTTCTGGATCAGGCTTTTCTCATGGTAGCTTGTGTCCTCCTGCTCCTGTACTTGTGAGCTCAGAGCCGGCAAAGCTGGAACCATAGTACTCTCTGGACTGTTTACACTGGTTTCAGATTTAGAGCTGTTCGGAAGTTGAAACTACTGGTATTTACTGGTATTTACCTACCTGGCAAGTGCAGAAGATAAATGTAGGCTAGGGGATTATTGGTAATGGTGTCCTCTGCTCTACGCCAGTCATAAAGTAGAAAGTTTAAAAGTATGGCTAAAAGTATCTTACCTGGCCAAATTGATTCTGCCGATGGCATGATATGGTGACAGAGATCTGATGGGTATGTTTAGATACCCCAAGATTGAGCATATGCTTGCAAATCAGTGTGGCTTATCTAGCTAGGGTCTGATCTCCTACAACTCATGTGTATGGTGAGATCTATATGAAAGCTTCTTTGGCACAGTGATGGACATGCTATCTGCGTTAAAGCTGATGCCATGCAGAAGAAGCACCAATGCCTTGGGTAAGCAGCATAGGGGGTTTGTTAAAAATGGAGGATAGCATTAATGTTTAAGTCGTATGGCGCTGTTTGTACACTATTTGATGTACACACCATATAGAAAATATGAATTAAAAGCACAAATGCACATGGAGATGGAAGTGGTGAGCGTGGCATCACTTTTAATCAGTGCTTGTTATATATCTAAGTAGGTAATGCTAGCAGTGCTGGTAGCACCATTGATGGTACTGCTAGAGTGGGACTAGAGAAATGTCAGATGTAAGACAAAAATTGAACTTTGTTCGGCATAACACGAATCTGGTGTGAGGATAGTTCTAGGTATCCACCATTGGTTTGGCACTCTTGACAAATTTCCAGATCCTGTGTGGGCAGTGGACAAAGAAATACAACAACTTCCTACGTGGTCAGATGTGGTCATTTGCAGGCAGATTTTCAATCCTGGTGAACAAGCAGCTAAAGTTAAGATGGGGATATCTGCACTTTGCATGCAGGAAACACCTGTTGCCATGATTCGCCTAAAGGCTGATTTGGAGTTGGGACCAATGTCAATGGACTGTGCAAATATGCAAATACTACATGATTTTGACATCAGTTTGCAACACTTTTGAGAGCATTCAGAATTCATTGCAAGTACATTTGACCTTGTTCAAGCTGCTTTTGCATTCCCGTGAATTTGTATGGGTAGAGAGGCTCTTCTGAAGAAAACAAAAGTTTGTTGACCCAGTCCTTTAGTTATGTATAATTTAGAGCAGGGGTCTCCAAACTTTCTAAACAACGGGACAGTTTACTGTCCTCCAGACTTTAGGTGTGCCAGACTGTGGCCATTGAGAGTAGAAATTGTCCTGACATTGGTGGAAATAAACAATGCATCTTTGGTATTGGAAGAGGAATAGTTCCCCATCATTGGTGTCAATGGGGGAAATAGTGCTCCATTGTTGTCGATAGCAAGAATATTGCCCCATTGTTGGTGTCAGTGGGAGAAATAGTGTCTTGAATCAGAGGAAGGAAAAGTGCCCCAAGGGGCCGGATAATGGAAAGCAAAGGGCCGCATATGGCCCCCGGGCCACAGTTTGGAGACCAATGATTTTGAGAATAAGCAGCTATTTTATGGCTGCTAATTGCAACCTGTGCTGCTGTTTATACTACTTTTCTCTTTGAGCCACTGGCTTTCTAATCATCAATGGGTGTGAGGAGACGATGCCCTGGGAGTGAGGAGAAGTTGCTCTGTTTAACCACTTCCACACCACGCGCAGTATATTTACTGCGGCAGTGTGGAGCTGTCTCGCGAATCGCCATAAATAGACAGCGATTTACGAACAGGCAGCTAGGGGGCGCGAGCGCACCGCCGGCGGTGCACGCTCGTGCCCGCCACACTCTGGAGAATTGTGCCCGTAGCTCGGGCGGACCCAATGTCCGCCGGTGAGCCGCGATGAGCTGCCAGAGGCAAAGAACGGGGAACTGCCGAAGTAAACACGGCGGTACCCTGTTCTGACAGGCGGCATGTAAGAGATCTACTGATCCCTGTCACTGGGATCAGTTAGATCTCTTATGCCCCTGACAGGCCAGCCCCCTCACAGTTGGAACACACCTAGGGAACACAGTTAACCCCTAGATCTCCCCCTGCAGGTTAACCCCTTCACTGCCTATGACATTTATACAGTAATAAGTGGATATTTAAATTTCTGAACGCTGGTCCCAAAAAAGTGTCAAAAATGTCCGACATGTCTGCCCCAATATCACAGTCCCGATAAAAGTCGCAGATCGCCGCCATTACTAAAAAAAAAATACGGCAGAAATGAATTCTCATGGTTTGTAAACGTGGCAACTTTTGCGCAAACCAATCAATAAACGGCGATTGCAATTTTTTTACCAAAAATATGAGGAAGAATATAAATCGGCCAAAACCGATGAATACATTTTTTTTTTTATATATTTTTTTGGATTTGTATTGTAGCCAAAAGCAAGAAATGTTTTTTTTTTTTTTTTGCAAATTTGTCGCCTTTTTTTGTTTATAGCGGTGATCAGAAATGACGCAGAGGTGACCAAATACCACCAAAAGAAAGCTCTATTTGTGGGGGAAAAAAGGATGCAAATTTAGTTTGGGTAAAACGTCACACGACTGCGCAATTGTCAGTTAAAGCGACGCAGTGCCGAATCGCAAAAAGTGCTCTGGTCCTACAGTGGGAAATCCTTCCGGGGGTGAAGTGGTTAAGCACCATGCTTACACAGGGCTAAGGACTTTCCCACCACCCCCTTAGGAAAATACTGTGTGATTGATTGGCCAAGCGCCAGCAATGTCACATGCTCCCCATATGTGGAAGTACAGAGTATGTAACGGCACTTTCCGTTGTATACATAACGGTGGGGTAGCGAACTAAAGGTATGTATAAGCAACTGTGTGGGCCAAGCATTAACATGAACCTGTTGCTTTGTGAATTGTTAGCCTAGGATGCTCATAAACCATGCATTAAAGGTACAATCTTTATTTTGAGCTCTGCTTGCGATTAGGAGGATGTTCCTTCTCTATGTAAGGGTGCTTACAATATCTTGGGCAGTGACAATGATTATCACTCGTAGAGATGCTGGGAAATCTTGCAAGTGGGTTTCAACACTTTTACAATGTGGAGGATCAGAAGTACATATGTATTAATATCAATGTCGTTCAAGTATTGAAGCATGTCTGGGTGTTGGAATAAGACAAGCAAGGATAGGGAGACTGGATGATATCTACAAGTTGTTCTCGGTGGAGATATCTGTTCATCTAGCTAGCTGTATCTGTATATGGTATTATATTATAACCTAAGCTTCAAAAGTCATTGAGTCATGGTCGAATTACCACCCTCATACCTTCTAAGATGTGTTGCACGCTCCCTGTTCACATTTACATAAGTCCGACTGCCACAGCATTTATCTACCTGTTTTGTTTTTTTTGTAAATCTTCGTGCCAACTAGTGCCTGGTAAAGTTTTTGGTGCATCTCCTCTGCTCAGAGAGGGTTAACCAGAGACCACATCCCTGTCAAAGACCTTGTTTTTCATTTTGCCTTTCATACTGGCACAGATCCGGCTAAGAGCAGCCCAGATTAGTTCAGAAAACCTTTGAAGAGATTTAAGATGTCCTTCAGCCAGTTTGAAGGTTTTTGTCTTGTAAATCCAGTACAAGGACGCCTGCAGGCATCTCGACCCTTGCTGTGTTGCTGATGCAACTCAAGGTCAATCCAACCCGCCCCGTGACATTCAGCGCACACAAAATTATGCAGTGAAACTGCTTCAGCATCCAGCCAACCAAAACTTCTCCGCTCATCAGTGAACGAGGTGCTTACATTATTTCTTTTTCCTTTTTTTTTTCTCTTTTTCCTGTGCTGTAAGACATAATCCAGGATTTCTACTGTGCGTGATGACAAGGTCATTTCTTACTTAATTAAAACACATGTACAGAACAAAGCTATAGTGCTTCAAAACAGCTTTGTAGTTGATAGAGAGGATTTCAATTATTTAAAGGGATAGTCTCCCATGGAAGGATAGATTCAGAATGCTAAATACCTTCACCCTTCAGCTTGTACATATTCATCTTTGGCATAAATTCTGTGAAATTTCAGTAGCAAATTTGTAGCAAGAAGATCATTCAAAGTGTTTAAGTTTATTAAAGGTATGATTCGGTCAAAATTGAAAACCAAACCTTGATATGCATACACGGAAATCAGTTTACCTGCTTAGCATTTAATGGTTATCATCCAAGAATGAGGTCTGTAGTGCAGTAGTCCACACCAGCCCTTTTTGTTGGCAGGCTTTTGATCAGAGAACCCCTATTTGATGAAAAAGAACAATTCCAAAATACACCTAGTGCAGGCTCCTTGTCTTTTTCTCCCATACATTAAGCTTTATTAAAAAATTGTTAATACTTAAGACCAGCTTTTCGTAACCTTTTCAAAACAGGGGAACCCTTAAAAAAAAACTTTACAGTCTCAGGGAACCCCTGCTAAAAATGATTATATCTACAACTCGTGATACATTTGTGAGATGGTCAGTGGGAAGAATGCTCCTTACAGTTGAGGTCATGGGAAAGAACCACCTCCATACAGATAGCTAAAAAGATTGATGGTATCAGTGGGAATTTTCTCATTGCTTAAGGAACCCCTAACAACTTCTGGAGGAACCTTAGTTAAGAAACCCTGCTTAAGATCTTTCTCCCAGCCACCATTTAGATTCAAACTTTCCTTGGAAGTTTCAGTGGGATTGGTGACACGGAAAGCAGAGAGATGGGAAGTCACACAACCCGGGCTTCAATAAATACCCTCAAAGTGGCCTTGTGAAGTGCCCTCTTAATTCTCCCTATAGTATATTACAGGTAGGAATTGCAAAAAGGTGTACATTATCATTGCAACAAATGAGATTTCATTTGGCTTGCACAAATGTAGTCTTATAGGTTGTTGGAGATACTGCACTTGCCGGTCATTGCTCTTTGCACTGGCTTGTTCACGAAGTCTGAACACATTTTGTCGGCTTTGTTTTTCTATGCTTGAAGAATCACATCAAATGATATATCACAGAAGTCTTCAAAGGGCCAGTTTATTGTCAGTGGGGGTAGAAAATGTGCCGTCGGGGGGGTAAACAATGCCCCATCTTTGAAGGAATAGTACCCCATCTTTAGTGTCATTGGGAGGAACTGTGCCCCATTGCTGTCAGTGGATGGACCCAAGGGCCAAATAAAGACAAGCAAAGAGCTGAATCTGACCCCCAGGCTGCAGTTTGAAGACCACTGATAGATCACATAGTAGAATTTTTTCCTACACAAAGGCCAGCAAAAAAAAAAAACACTCAAAGAACATAAGTCACTACATGGAGCAACCAATTACATTTACGCTTTCAGACGTTCAATTTGGTTATAGGATAATTTCACCTTTTGGAACATGTGTCATGTTATACCTGTATTTAGGGTGGAACATGTACCATGTTCCAGTAGTTACAGCCTCTCTCTGCCTACACGGCTGCGTCATTCATTCACAGTTTCCTGTGAATGACTTGAAATACAAGTACCATAAGCCTTTGCAGCTGGCGGCTTGTAGTTCTGAATGAACTGCAAGGTCGCTAAGAAGCGGCCTCGTAGTAAACTCACAAGCCCTACAGCTTGTAAACGGCCAGCCCATATGGAGGACTTGTCTTCAGGAGTCTGCCATTGCGCCTCTGATACACTGATCATGAGTGCAATGCTTTCCAGGCTCTTTAGGGAAAAATAATAAATGTGCATTTTTTTCCTGCAAAAATATGTGCATTTATTATTTCCCAAAAGGTGAATTTATCCTTTTAAGGACCTTCAGACTTTGGATCAAGGTCTTCCAATCTGGCCAACAGGACCTTCAAACTTCGGATCACGGTTTCCCAATCTTGCCGACAGGACCTTGAGACTTTACATAATTTTCTTCCAACAGTTGCTGCACCTCCTGACCCACTGTTCTTGCATGGGTGCCCTTTGCTCAGTACTTGGGTGGTCATGTGGATGTCTTCTGACCTATTTTCTTTTGAATCGATAAATCATGCAGTCTTACTGTTGTATATCTTTGACCAGCTTCATTTTTGTTAAGAATATGTAATAACTTGAATGTCTATAGTCAATTTTTTTCAAAACTGCTGTCTTTTGTCTCTAGCTAACATTATGCACACTGTACACCAGTACATTCTGTACAGTATTCTTTAGATCTGCCCAAAGTATGTAGTGCAGTGGCCTACATTATGGGGTGCAGATCAGTTGGGCTACTTAGATAGGTTCTCATGATTCTTGATATTGGTAAATCTAAAGTACACTGTACAATCAGATTTTACCTTGGAATGGATTAATCATGTCCTATGCAATAGTATCCCCATATTCCCATAGAGCAGTAAAATTAGCATGGTACCATTATGACTCAGTAGAGAACAATAGGGATTGTAATTGATTTTCCAACCTAGCTGACTGGCATGCTGAGAGTCAACACTGGTGTGCTGCACTTGGTTGCTCACATATGCAATTGAATATGCAATTACTTGAAGCATTAAAATAGGATTATGCAAAAATTGGTGCCCCTGTCTAAGTGCTTTCAGCAAAGCAATTTTGCTTTTCAGCTTTACAACTTCTCTGCTTTTCATTTTTTCACTTTTGTTTTTAGACAGTAAATCAAGCTTTAGGAGCAGAGCTAGTACACAGGATCTCTTCAAGTTCACGTCAGTCCAAGGTTGCTGCATGAAAATGCATCTTGGCTGGCCGCAAGTGGAAATAATAGCTTGTGTTTTCTGGATAAGGCCACGGTGCTCTCAGCAGTCTTCCAGGAGCTTCTGGGCTTAATGAGAAGGCATTGCCCTTAACGCCAGTTCCCCTCTTTGCCGCCTTCCTTCTGTGCTATTTGCCAGCCAGGGTGTCAGATACATTGCTCATTTAACTGACAACTAATGGATGTAAATCCAGTGACCTATTTACCGAGACGGTGACGTTGCGGCGATTACGGCAGTGTGACCTCTCTCATTCTTGTTTACCATGCTTTTATTCATCCCCATGTTACACAGAGGAGCATTTAGGGAACACAGACTACGGATTTAGGTAATCTTGGTGTAAGCCAAGACAAATTTATTTCAATGTGCACACAAAATAACCGTATCCCCTTTTAATAACGTTGGTATTTTAACACTGGTTGCTTGGAAACAGTGAGAATTGAAGAAGTTTGGTTTGAGTGGTTTACTACTTTTATTTGTTTTCTTATTTCTGTGCAAAATCTTCTCCTTTAAGTACTTCTCTTAACTTTTTTTTTTTTTTAATTTTAGTCAGCACTTACAAATACTGTAGCTGCTGATTTTTAAAAATAAGGTATTTACCAGTGCCTGGGGTCAAGCACTGTCTTTCCATAGCCAGTTTTCTTACTACTGAGGGTCTCTGGTGCCACCATTTTGGATATGGGAGCCGACTGTTGCTTCCTGAAGAATCACTCTAGCTCAGCACTGTGGATGTACAAGATCGTGCGGCACTGTGTGACTGGTCCTGAAGCCTCCTGGGACATGTAATGTATCCCTTTTTAGTGAAGGTCCACATCAACTCCGCAGTCAAAGAGGTGGATGAGGTGAGCAAAGCTAGCCATACATAGATCAAATTTTGGTCAATTCCTGCAGAAATTCCAGTGGAATTCAAGCCATGGAACACTTGGTTAATACAATTTTTAGCCTGACAAAAGTCAATTTAAAAATTGACTGATCTGGCTGTAATACTATTGAAGGAACAGTGACTGAATCCAATCAGATCCAGTTACTGTTTGGGTATTCAGTCAGCCATTGGCGCTGCAGTGCAGATTTCGCAATCCATACGGTTTAGCATGGATGGAGCAGTCATTTGATTTTCTCTTTTTAAGCCCATGTGTGCTGTACTTTTCTATGCCCCATAAAATGCCAAAGTACAACACTAGATGCCTAAATTACCAATTGTCAGGCTCACGTCTAGTCACATGGGGGCTGGGGAGGCAGCTGCTTAGGCCTGTGCAGGTTTCCCTCAGTCAAAACTCCAGCAAGACAATGGGGAATACAGAGAAGGTTACAGTAGAGACCTTATGAACCTACTTGCAAAAGATCTTGGCTGCTTTGATTGGTTTCATACTCTTTAAAAAGTCACTTTAATCCACGTTGAACTTGTTGTATCCTAAATGCATACACTTCTCCAATGAGTTCTTGGCCCTGAAAAACCGCATACTTTGCTGCCAAATCTTATTTTCATGTCCATGTACAGTAAGAATTTGCGCAAAACCTCTGCTGGCATAGAAAAACCTATTTCATTAGATAAATGATACTTATGCAACACTGCAGTCAGTTTGGCATGGCCCCATTCATCTGCGTCTGTATGGTCAGGACATGACCCCACAGTAAGCAACTCACTCTACATCAAAAATAGGCTTGTACATAGTCATGGTGTGGTCTGTGTTCCTGACCACAAGAAAAGCGAACTACACCCTGTTAAGGAAGTGGTCACCGAATGAGCACATCGGATCCATTATGGCTGCATTGACCCTTAAGCGTCGGTAAAACCCAGAAAGAAAACTTCATGGTAATAAAATGGATTTGTTATACACCTCGTCTTTCAGGTAACACACATGTAGAGAACGGTTAGCCTCTTACTAGGTTTATTTTTTCTGCTGGAATAGCCTGAAAGTATGCAGACTGCTGTTGAATGTTGATGATATTGCAGTTGGGAGAAGCTGAGCTTTTTAGAAGGAACCTATTGCAAAATTTTCTGGAGCAGCTATACATCACTATGTATTCATGCTGACCAGCTCACAGTTCTCTCACATGGCATTAAACGTTGAAACGCACCCTTTAATACTTGATTACATGCAGAATTGTGATGTATTCACAAAATGCTGGTAGCTATGTTATTACATTGTATGTGATCTTTCAGTGTCATTCAAAAATCTATAACACATGCTGGGCAACTGTTTCTCAAAAGTGTTGAATATACCTTATCTCAGCCTTTTTCAGCCTTTCCCAACTTATTTTTACCCTGAAGGAACCTTTGAAATAATTTATAAGTCCTGGTAAAAATGTTTTTATCTACAGCTTACAATGCATTATTATGATCAGTAAGTTATATATATATGATCAATAAAGCCATAAAGAATATGGGGTGGTTATTGGAAAAGTGACCCTTTTTATTAATGGTCAGTGCAGTGCACATTTTTTAGTCAGCTTAGAAGGGCACCCTTACATTGACGGTTGTATAAGTGCCTTCTTTAATAAGTGGTCAGTGGGAAAAATACCCCCTTACATTGGTGGTTGATGGAAGATGGACCCTCTTACACTTGTGGTTGATGGGAGAAGGACCTCCTTACACTGGTCTGATGGTTGATGGGAGACAGACACTCCCTTACACTGGTGGTTGATTTGAGAAGGACCTCCTTACACTGGTGGTTGATGGGAGAAGGACCTCCTTACAGTGGTCTGATGGTTGATGGGAGACAGACCCCCACTTACACTGGTGGTTGATGGGAGAAGGACCTCCTTACACTGGTGATTGATGGGAGGACCTCCTTATACTGGTCTGATGGTTGATGGGAGACAGACACCCCCTTACACTGGTGGTTGATGGGAGAAGGACCCCCTTACACTGGTGGTTGATGGGAGAAGGACCCCCTTACACTGGTGGTTGATGGGAGAAGGACCTCCTTACACTGGTGGTTGATGGGAGAAGGACCTCCTTACACTGGTCAGATGGTTGATGGGAGACAGACCCCCACTTACACTGGTGGTTGATGGGGAAGGACCTTCCTTACACTGGTGGTTGATGGCAGAAGGACCTCCTTACACTGGTGGTTGATGGGAGAAGGACCTCCTTACACTGGTGGTTGATGTGAAAAGGACCCCCCTTACACTGGTCTGATGGTTGGTGGGAGACAGACCCCCACTTACACTGGTGGTTGATGGGAGAAGGACCTTCCTTACACTGGTGATTAATGGAAGAAGGACCTCCTTACACTGGTGGTAGGTGGGAGAAGGGCCTCCCTATACTAGTAGCCACAGTGACATTGGACCCTGGAAAACTGAAGGTATGGTCACTGTTTTATGATGGCCATACACTAGTAGAATTTTGTTTAAAAAGTTTTTTGTTTTTGAAATGTTCTTTAATTTTCTATTGATTTGTGGGGTCATTTTTAACCGTCATGATGAGAAAATTAGATGCGAATGGAAATTTTAAATTTGAACTAACAGAATTCTAATTGTGAATGTGATTTTCATTCAGAAAAATTCATACTTATAAAACTTGTTTAATGCCTCTGAGATTAAATTCAACTAGCAGGTCTGGATGCAAAATTTTAAGGGCTTTCAAGCGGAATCATTTGACTCAGTGTCAAGAAAGAATGTTTTGACAACTGATCGCGTTGCTTACGGAGGGCTCATTGGTTTCATTTAAAAAGCTTCCTGTTAGGTGTGTAGCTTCCTATGGTAGCTTGTGTCTGGATAGAGCTTGTTGATGTACACACTGCGCCGAAAGCATGTGCTGTAAAAGATTTTTAGGGCTGCTGACATGGAGGTAACAAGGTTTGCAATGCAAAATAGTTTACATTAATTTATTAGGAAGGTTTGCTTGTTCTTTAAGACAGAAGGCACTGTCCCCTTTCAGACTTTTTACATTTGTGATGCAGTTAAATGCAAGTGACCCTATGGAAGTAAAAATTGCAAGGAAAAGGTTTTCCTTACAAAGAAGAAAATACAGTTCCCACTGGCCATGCCACCAAACACCGCTCTAATGAAGACAAATCATCCACTTAAGTCTCTTCAGAAACGGAATTTCCAAGAGTGTCAATCTTCTGGTCCCCTGCTGTGTTTAGTGGTTCCTCCTGCCAAAAACCCCATGTCACAGGACACGGCATAGAGCTGGCGGGAGGAACCACACACAGTATGGTGGGGATACAGGCACCCAACACACCTGAAAGTATGTGGTTGTAAAGATTTACATTCAAGTGGGACCATAATAAGGCATTACATAACCCAAGAGCTCCCTTTGTAGGACTTTTTGAAAAAGAATCTTAGGCTGGCCATATTGTCTAAACGAGAGGGAGAATCAATTGATTCCATAATCCGTTCCTTCGAATTATTCTCACATCCGTGCTAATAAAAAAAGGAATTTCCATTACTGGCTATTGTATTCAGAGAGCCACGACACCCAAGGCTGTCTGAATACACCAACCGTGATCGGATACAGTCACTGTTGGGCTAATCATTTTCTCCATGGCTTAGCTGACTTTTGTGAAGCCCGGTAGTACTTGCATGCCCACCCACTGTGACACAAATTATTGAACTTACAAAACCCCTCTGATGAATACAAACTAATTTGTTGTTTTTGTTATTTATTTTGGATTCATTTAAATTCGCTGCTATTGTGATTCTGAGATTTAGATAAATCTGAGTTTCTCAATTCGTGTCCCAATTTAGATTCATGAGAAAACAAATCGCACATGTCTAGCTGTGAAAAAGTGCTAGTAAGGGTGAAATGCGTTAGACTGTCTCCACACCCTTTTGCTGTGCATTTTCTGCTGTTTTATGGAGTTTTTCAATAAAAGGTGGTTTTAGTAATGAGGCCATCTATATTTCCTTCACCAAGTGCTTTCAGTTGTATACTAGGCCTATACCAGGGGTAGGCAACCTTAAAGAGGTGGAGATATACCTGAACAACAAGGGAGAGTTCAAAGATCAGCAGGCACAGTGTCGCCTTCTCACACCTGATTTAAACCTCTAATTGCCAAACTAGTCGGCACTACAGAGGAGGCATTGGCTTATGTGGCTCTTGCTCCCTACTACAGCTTCAACTTTATAAGTAGTCCCTTGGCATTGCACTCTGTTAGATGCTCTGGAATGGAAAGTCAGCAAGCCCAGACCATAATTTACCAGTCATCTGTCCGTGATCTACTGGTAGATCGCGATCTGCTGGTTGCTGACCCCTGCCCTATACCGATATTTGTTGAATCAGCGGATCCTAGCGGACCAGCCGGTAAGCTGCATTTCTACTTTCTACTGAGGCCTGTGTAAGCAGTTTCAGGAAATGGGAATTGGAATTTTTGTTTTTGGGGTGTGGGGTGTGGAACGAGACAAGGCACAGATGAACAATTATACTGTTAAAGCAGTACTAAAAAAAAAAAAAACTTCCCCTGCAAGGCAGTGTCATAATGTGCTAGTATGCATTGCATATTAGCACATTATGAGAGACTTACCTTGAAACGAAACCCTCCAGCAGCGTGCTGTCACCACTGACAGGGATTTCATCTTCCCCCGGTTTTCCTTCCGGATTCGTGGCCTCCGACTACATGAGTGGCCGGACCCACAATGATGTCACCCCCTCAGCCCTCGGCTATGGCATGGTATGCCAGACCCTTTAGGACGCATGCGCCAGCGTTGTGAATATCTCCTAAACAGTGCAAGTTTAGGAGACATTCACTGTACCTACAGGTAAGCCTTATTTTAGTTGTAAAACGAAGTTAACTACCACTTAAAGTACATACTTGCACCCTATGATCCCTTTACTTGCTTATGAACATTTTGCACTTTTTTGACTTGTGACACATTTGCTTTGAATGTCTTGTAATACATATCGGCGACCTAAAATGTGTTCTTTGCTACAGGACGCTTTCAGCATGTTCCCTTTTTCTCCCAGACTTCCCCTTTAGCACACAGTGTCCTCTTTTGATCGTATTGTTCTGAGGAATGCAATGAAGTTACTGATGAGGTCACGGCTCTAGATCGGATTATTAGTCAGACGCCAGTAATACGGCAGGTGAAAACGTTCCCACGTTGGCCGGTGACAAAGCGGCAGCCTGACCAGTGATTCATGCCCCGCACAGGTATGGAAACGGCGTGTCACTCATGGTGATGGGAGCCGCGATTAACCCCGTTTTGGGCTTTGTGTTTCACAAAACAGTACGCAAGTTCAAGAACGTCATTGTGGAACGTTCGCAGTGACCCCGGGGGCATAACCCCGGCTATTTAACACAACTGTTCTAGCCGGCTGCATGAAAGTGGTGACAAATTTCCAGTAGACCTCGTCTGCGTCGTTTCCAGCGCATAAAGGGCGGAAAGGTTGTTGTAATTGGCACCAGCAGCTGCTCTTTCTTTTGACAAGGGATAATTTTGCATCCAGTGCTTTGTGTGACAGCTGCCTAATTGGGCATTCTCTCCTTGTAGCAAGCATGCCTCCTTCAAGCCTCCCCGCTGACAAATGGTGCTGGATTATAGATGGGGACACGCTGACCCGTTCGACCTTGCTGAGACAGCAGGGAGGAGTCTCCGGCATCATGCGGGAGGCTTTCGGGTCATATGGAGGACAAGGTCACAAGCCAGGTGGAGGGAGGGGGACGACTGGCTGTCACATGACCACTAGGCAATGTCACCGTGTCAAGGGCGATTGCTACATTATTGATTATCGTCCTTTTCATGATGTCTCATTGCTGCTGCTTATATATTGGATGTCAGTGTTTAAAGTATGCTGCGCTAGGCGAGCCGTGGAGGACGGAAATTATAATAATGAAAGCCTGGATCATTGATCTACATCCTTGTCACTGGAATTAGTGAAAATGTGCGATACTGGCAGAGAGCGGACTGCGGCTGATCTCCTGTACTGTATGAAGCTGGTGGTATAAAGCCATTGCCTACTACAACTCACAATTCACTTTGGATCGTTTGCTCATTTTTGTGATGTTGCCACCCATGTACTTTGTGATTCTTAATGCAAAAAAAAAAAAAAGATCACCCCACCCACGATGAAAGAAAGATTAGGTGAAAAGAAATGCCCTGGACCCCAGGCTGGAAATTGCGGCCTCACATATATGAACCCGGCCTTACAAGCACATGAACTTAAATGGCATCGCAGTCTTAGTCTGTAGGGTTCAATATTGAGTTGGCCCACCCTTTGCAGCTATAACAGCTTCAACTCTTCTGGGATGGCTGTCCACAAGGTTTAGGAGTGTCTATGGGAATGTGACTATTGTTCCAGAAGCGCATGTGTGAGGTCAGGCATGGATGTTGGATTTGAAGGCCTGGCTCGCAGTCTCCGATCAAATTCATCCCAAAGGTGTTCTGTCGGGGGGCAGGCCAGTCAAGTTCCTCTACCCCAAAATTGCTCATCCATGTCTTTATGGACAAAAACACAAGGAGACAACGGCGCACCGACCTAGTGCATTATCCTCAGATGTATATTTATTAAAAAGATTTAAAAACATACTCAAAAACGAGCTTGTAAAACAGGTATTTCATGCATGGCACAATGCTAAATGCCCATATTAGCATATGCCGCTGGGATGGTGTCTCACACAGTCTGGCTGATGCATTGAAGAAGAGGTTCGTACTTCGAAACGTGTCAGCCAGACTGTGTGAGGCACCATCCCAGCGGCATATGCTAATATGGGCATTTAGCATTGTGCCATGCATGAAATACCTGTTTTACAAGCTCGTTTCTGAGTACACTTTTAAATCTTTTTAATGAATATAGATCTGAGGATAATGCGCTAGGCCGGTGCGCCGTTGTCTCCTTGTGTTTTTGCTATAGTGTTTGGACTTCCCCGGTTCTTCAGTGTGGCAGCACATTGTCTGAAGTTGCTATGCAATATCTTTGGCTATGTAGTGGGAGAAGATGTCTCTGTGAGCGCAGGATAAAGATTATGATTTCTTTATGGCCCTTGCTTTGTGCACTGGTGCGCAGTCATGTTGGAACAGGAAGGGGCCATCCCCAAACTGTTCCCACAAAGTTGGGAGCATGAAATTATTATACAGGATTTATATAGCGCCAACAGTTTGCGCAGCGCTTTACAATGTAAAGGGAGACAATAAACCAACAGTACAATTCAAAACAAGAGGGTTAGAGGAGCCCTGCTCCTGCAAGCTTACAATCTAAGAGGGAGGGGCTGGTGAAACAAAAGGTAGGGACTGTGAATTGTCCAAAATGTCTTGGTATACTGGCACCTTAAGAGGTCCCTTCACTGGATCTAAGGGGCCAAGCTCAACCCCAGAAAAAACAACCCCAAACCATAATCCCCCCTCCACCAAATGAGTTCCTCCACCCCAAACTTGTGCATCCATGTCTTCATGGACCTTGCTTTGTGCACTGGTCCAAATCATTTGGTGGAGGGGGGATTATGGTGTGGGGTTCTTTTTCAGGGGTTGGGCTTGGCCTTAAGGAACTCTTAAGGCGTCAGCATACCAAGACATTTTGGACAATTTCATGCTCCCAACTTTGAGGGAACAGTTTGGGGAGGGCCCCTTCCTGTTCCAACATGACTGTGCACCAGTGCACAAAGCAAGGTCCGTAAAGTATAAAACAAACAAGTGCAGCGCTAAAACAAAACAAAAAGTGAAAAAGTGTATATGGTCCAATGTTATAAAGTTTCTAATATGACTGACAACCAAAATTGTCAGTGTTGTGTCTCCAAGCTTCCGGAGAGCAGTACAGTGTGCCAAACCACTCACCAGAAAGTGAAATGGAAAGTCCCTTAAATATCACCGTGTTCCATAGTGACAACCGCCCTCGTATGCACTCACCAGATATGAGATCTTAGGAAGCCTTCTATCAGTCTCCTGATGTATGGTCCTAGTATCCATCTCTTGACATTCAGCAGGATGTCATCCAAGGCAAAGGATAAACCAGAAGGACACCACGAGGAACCAGCACAGATATGAACCCTCTTGGGAGCATGGTATCCGTCTCCTGATGTTCAGCATGATGTCATCCGTAATGAGGGATATGTAGGAATATCATCATAGGGGACCGGCACTAAAAAAAAAGCTCACACCGAGGAGCCCAGTAACCGCTTATATGGTGTCTTTATTTAAAAATATTAAAATACAAGCTGCAGTATAAGAATAATGAAAAAACCAAAACTTACAGGAATAATAGTCGCCACCCCCGTGCACTGGGGTTCAGCGATATAGGCATCAGTGTGTAGGCGTTTCTTGCAAAAGCAAGTTCTCAAGGGATCTGCCAAACACATAAAGACCCATAAAGACATGGATGAGCGAGTTTGGGGTGGAGGAACTTGACTGGCCTGCACAGAGTCCTGACCCTGAACCTCATAGACTACCTTTGGAATAAATTAGAGTGGAGACTGTGAACCAGGCCTTCTCATCTATATCAGTGCCTGACTTCACAAATTCGCTTCTGGAAGAATGGTCAGACATTCCCATAGACACTCCTAAACCTTGTGGACAGCCTTCCCAGAAGAATTGAAGCTGTTATAGCTGCAAAGGGTGGGCCAACTCAATATTGAACCCTACGGACTAAGACTGTAATGCCATTAAAGTTCATGTGCGTGTAAAGGCAGGCGTTCCGATACTTTTTTGACAAAATAGTGTATATCATGAGCACAGATCTCATGGAATGTATAACCAAACACACTGCATCAAAAAAACCAAATCTGAAAATCTTAGGACTCTGCTCTAACCTGTGTGGATACAATCAGAGCTCAGCCAAGCTTCAAATCTTACTGACAGATGCCTTGTGTAGTTAACTCCGTCCTCACCTCCAGGATTGTACAGTTGTACAGGCTCCTCTCCTCTACTGACATTGCTTGCTCAGATTTCACTGCACACTGTGCTAAAGGCAGACTGTGACCTGTGCACTTTGCAAGTGCAGTTTCTCTAGATTCAAGTCAAACTTCACTTTGTGAAGAATACCCAAATACAGGCAAAGAAAATAAAAAAATGCATTTTTTCTTGCACATGATTGGATGAGGGAAGTCAGTAGAGCTTCCCCTCATTTACTAAGCTCTGGAGCTACTGCACTTGCAAAGTGCACCGTTTATTTGCCTTAAGTAAGTTAATCATATTAGCTACAGCAAGTCAGAGCCCACTGTTTGGGGAAAATCCAATCTCTTCTAGCTCTTTCCATACTAACCTGCCTGTCACTGACCCGCCCCTTTTCATTCATTGGCTTTCAGTTCTTTCAGTCGGTGGTGCCCCCAATTGGGGGGGGGGGGCAATTTTTGAAGCACATGATTAGAGCCAGATGCTCTAATAAGCTTCAAAAAAGGGTGGGCTTGGCTTCAAAAATTACGTGGCAAGTCTCATGACCCACTTCCTGATTGGCCGGGAGGAGATTCAGTGTTATAATAGCGAATATTCATTTGCTATTGTAACACAATTGGGTGGGCTTTGTGTTCAGTGCTCTGCGCCTGACTCTCCTCCCAGCCAATCAGGAAGTGGGTCATGAGACCCATCACCCGATTGGCCAAAAGGAGATCCAATCAGATTGGCCTCCAGGAGAAGGAGGCGCAAAGCAATCGAGACAGCAGCAGCCCGCCGCCCGGAGTGCTGCCCATGAGATGGGGTAAGTGCGGGGCCCTGACCGAGGGGGAGAGGTGGGGCTGTGGGGGGTTGGTGGCGGGTGGATTGTTTGCCGCCCCCTTCAAAAAAAAAAAAAAACACCAGCCGCCACTGTTCAGTCATCGTATCTGGGTGTTCCCTCGGGCAGTCTGCATTCAAACCCAGTCAGCCTAGAAACTCCCACTACAGACTAATCTCCATCCATGAAGGCATTTTGATATTTGCTCCCAAGAGTCACCCCACTGCTTGTATCATGGCTGACTACTCTTTGAAGAGATTACCGAGGCAGGGTGCTGTTCTCTCTTCAGGGGTTTATATACAGCACCCTGCTGGGCCCTCCCACCGGCCATGATATGCTTGCATTGCATAGAGAAGCACAGAGTCCCAGTGAGGACATCATTGGGTCTATATTAAGGTACATGATGGAAACCAGTTTTGTTAAATGGATTTCTTAGCATGTTGATGAGGGAGGAATCCAGGAAGGCAAATGATAATCAGGTAAAACTTCCGTTTTAACCCTCTCCCGTGTATATTTTTTCACAATTCTTTTTTTGCCATTTTTTTTCTTTTGCTATTCAAATACAGAAATGGGAGCTGAAAGTTTATTCTTAATAGTATCTGAGCAATTCCTCATGCTGGTGTATAGAAAGTCTCTCCAGCTTCATTCTTTCTGCTTATGAAAGGGAACTGCAGCACAGATTAATGGTGCGGCTCTCATTCAGCGGAGTTCTTCCTCCATGCTGATCAGTGCTACTGTGATCTGCCGGGTCTTAAAGGGAATGCTGTTTTTTACGTAAATTTAGTAATTTTCTATTCTCTATGTAGAGTGCACACACTTTGTGTCAGTATACATTATTGTCTGTAATTTGTATATGTACATGGAGGCAGCCCTATTTACTCATTACATACAAATGGTTGCTTTGCCATACAATACATTGTGTCTGCCGCTGTCACCAAGACAGAAAAACACCCTGCCCTGTAGCCATAGTTGGAGTCCCTGTATGGAAACAAGAGATGGCAGTAAAAAGGTTGCAGAAGATCAGCAGCACTAAGATGTAAAACAGGACCAAATAAAAGTGAAAACAAGCATTAAAAAAAAGGCAACTGTATAAGATACAAAATTCTTCAACTGTATGTATATGTATGAATGTGAGTTAGGGACCTTAGATTGTAAGCTCCTTGAGGGTAGGGACTGATGTGAATGTACACTGTATATGAAAAGCGCTGCGTAAATTGACGGCACTATATAAGTACCTAAAATATATAAAATGAATAAATAACTGATTATCTCCACACCACATGAGTTGGGCAGCATTGCCCAACATATAGACAAGGCAATTTACCCTATTGGTTCCCTTTGTGTGCACTAAAAAAAAATAACGGATTGAATGCATTTTTACACTGCATGTTTTGGCACACTACACCCCACATTGCAGTGCACTGCAATAAGGAAAGTTGAATGAAATGACATTTTGTTAAGTGTTACTAAACCCACAACAGTAAAATCAGTCTGTATATGCAGTAAAGCATGCTTATTATACACACTGTGGAACCTAAGGGGTTAATCCTGCACATTGTGTAAAAAGGCTGTTTGATTCTGTCTTCTCTGATCCTCCCTTTCTTCCATAGTTCCCAATCCATCTCCTAATAGCACAGGGCCTTGGGGGCACTCTGCACATGCTCAGTTTGGTGTGTATTGCTAGAGAGTTATTTTTGTTTGGGAGAGTGCATGTGATCAGCACAGGCCAATCAGCACTGTCCAGACAGAGGCTCAGGTGTCATACAGCCTCATAGGACAGTCAGAGTAGAATGAAAACTCCTACAAGTTTTAACCAGACACTGATAGAAGTCACAAAACTGCTCTAACTGCTGATGAGAAAAGGTATTAGCAGTTTATATTTACTAAAATACTTGCAGTTCTGTGTACTGGGAGGCCAGATATAGTGAATGCAGGCTCCTGGGTTTAGTAACACGTTAAAGTATATCTAAATCCAAAAACATGGTATATTGCAGTTTACCATTCGTTGGATATGGTGTCTACATTAGTTTTCATTTTTCCCCTTTATCTTCACCTGGTGATCTGGCCAGTAACACTTTTCCTGTTTTTAGAGTGTCTCCTCTATAGGGGCAAAGGAGACACCTTTTGGACAGCAGCATTGCCTTGACAGGGTAGTATTAAGTGGGCTAGTAGTGCAAATGGACTTTGCATAAGTTACTAACAAGTTAAAACTGAACTCAAGCTAACACCTTTTAAGCAGTAACAGAAACTTTTTTGGGATAAAGGATTCAAAACTGAACTCTGGGCAAAAAAAAGTTTCCCATGCAGCGGGGCTGCATCCGTACCGCACAGGTCAACTGTTTGTTTTGTCTAGGGGATTGGAGATATACTTACCTAATCCTCCGATCCTTCCCGCACAAGACCTTTCCCTGTACCCCCCCTTCCCCCGTGGTTTTGTGCAGTGGACTGTTCCTGACGTCATCACGCCCATAGACCTGCTCTGGACATGAGGACGCCAGGAACAGTCCACTGCTGGATTGTGGAGGAGCGCCATTGGCTGGTGGAGAGGAGGGTCAATTAAGTATAAGCTTTCTCCTCTCCCCAGGTTAATATGTGCAGTGCAGGCACAGCCCCACTGCATGGGAACGTCCTTTTTTTGCCTGGAGTTGAATCTTGAATCTTGGCCAGTTCCTGCTGAACCGGAGCTGAGATTTGAACCATCTATGGCCGGCCTAAATGAATAAACGCTGACCACTGTAAACACCACTGTCAGTGTTAAATGGTTTGTCTCAACCTTCTAACTGACACTTTTGCTGGACAGCTTGGTCTGTTAAAGAACGTTGAAAAAATAAAAGGAGCCGGTTCACACAAGGGCGGCTAAGTCGCCTGACAAGTCTCACTCCATGCATTGCAATGGAACCATCATAATAGGAGCGACTCACTAAAAAAAGGTTCCTGCACTACTTGTGGTGCTTCGGGTGACTTGCATTGACTACTATTACAGAAGTCGTTTGCAAGCCGCGCTGAAGTTGCGCTGTGTGGTGCGTCTCAGAGTCGTCCCTGAAGTCGGATCGCCCCTGTGTGAACTGACTCTTACTGGCAAGATAACCCAAGTGAAAATAAAGGAAAAAAGAAAACTAATGCAGGCACAACATTTAGGCCTCATGCACGCTGCACGTTTTTACAGTTGCTGCTTTTGGCATTCTTTTCTGCAGCCAGTAATCTCCCCAGCATGTTCTCCTATGTATCCATGCACACACAGGCTGTTATCGGCATTTTCTGGCTGGAAAATGGAGCTTTTGCACTGTAAAAAATCTCTAATGCTGCTAAACGTGGTAAAAGGTGCCTAGCCAGCATTTTTTATCCCATAGCTCAGTGGTCCCCAAACTGCGGCCCGGGAGCCAGATGTGGTCCATTGCTTGCCTTTATCTGGTCCTTGGGGCACCATTCCCCCTACTGACACCATCAGTAGTGTATATTAAAACCAATGATGGGGCACTGATGCCGGGGCATTTTCTACTCCCACGGGATACAGTCCAGCTCCCCCCAAAGCCTGAAGGACAGAAAACCGGCCCCTTGACTAGAAAGTTTGGAGACCCCTGCCATAGCTTGTGTTTTGTTTGCTAAACGCTAATGCAAAAAAGCAGAAAAACATGGAAAACCTCAAATTTTTAACGTGGCAACACTACTGGCATTTTTACAACATCCGGTGTGCATGAGGCCTTAGTAAGGTGGATTTTTTTTCTTTTTTGCTTTTGGGCTTAGAAATGCTTCAACCGGTTCCCGACCGGCTCGCATACATTTATTGCTGCAATGTGGAGCGATATCGCGAATCGCAGTTTATAACCAGCGATTCACGTGTATGCGAGTAGCGGGCATGTGCGCGCTCCACGAGCAGGGCCGTGGGTCCAGTGGACTCGATGTCCGCCGGCGATCCGTGATTACCTGAGAGAGCCAGGACGGCTAACCACCAATGTAAACACGGGGGTTTCCCATTCTGCGAGGGGGGGGCATGACAGATCTACTGATCCCTATACTCGGGATCAGTTAGATCTGTCATTCCTCTGGCAGCCCAACCCCCATACAGTTAGAACACACCAGGGAACACAGTTAACCCCTAGATCGCCCCTGCAGGTTATCCCCTTCACTGCCAATGACATTTATAGTAATCAGTGGCTATTTTTAGATCTGATCGCTATATAAGTGTCAATGGTCCCAAAAAAGTGTCAACAATGTCTGACATGTCCGCCACAATATTGCAGTGCTGATAAAAATTGCAGATCGCCACCATTACTAGTAAAGAAAAAAAAAATAGTGAAAACGCCATAAATCAGGGATATGCAATTAGCGGACCTCCAGCTGTTGCAGAACTACAAATCCCATGAGGCATAGCAAGACTCTGACAGCCAGAAGCATGACACCCAGAGGCAGAGGCATGATGGGACTTGTAGTTTTGCAATAGCTGGAGGTCCTCTAATTGCATATCCCTGCCATAAATTAATTCTCATGGTTTGTAAATGCGGCAACTTTTGCTCAAACCGATCAATAAATGCAGATTGCGATTTTTTTTTTTTTTTACCACAGATATGTAGAAGAATATATACCGGCCAAAACTGATGAATACATTTTTATATAGCAAAAAGTAAAAAATATCGTTTTTTTTTTTTTTTGTTTTCAAAATTGGCGCTCTTTTTTTGTTTATAGCGGTGATCAAAAATGACGCAGAGGTGGTCAAATACCACCAAAAGAAAGCTCTATTTGTGGGAAAAAAAGGATGCCAATTTCGTTTGTGTACAACGTCGCACGACCGTGCAATTGTCAGTTAAAGCGTTGCAGTGCCGAATCACAAAAAGTGCTCTGGTCCTAACATGGGAAATCCTTCCGGGGCTGAAGTGGTTAAGGAAAGTTAAAAAAAAGCAACAAATGGTGCAACGCGTTGTAACACATCACACCACCCCTACACTGGGGGGCATGTGCTATACACCGGCTGGTGTGAATGGGCCCTTAGGATTCTCTCCACCTTAATATCCCTTCCGGGTATTTTTTTTTTTTTTTCAAACCGTATTTTAAAATCTTCTCTGAGGTCCTTCCTAGACAGCAAGCTTAGAAATACCGCGTGAGCAAAGTGTCTCTGAAAATTACTTTGAAATGTTGTCAGATGCGAGAACACACAATGGCGCTGTCAGACGTACGGAGAATGAAACGTACAGCTTAGCGTTCATTGTCTCTCACCGTTCTACATTCGCTCTTAACTCTTTCCCCTCCGCCTTCATTTGAAAGGTTAATAAGATGTTGCACGGTTGACTTCCCCCTCTACTTTTTTTTTTATCCAGTGCTGATTTTTAAGTAGATGTTCAGCCAAGAGGAATCGCTTTCCAGATTTTTTTTTTTTTCTTCCCCTCGTCTGCCCCCCAGACGTCTGTGGACAAAGAGGTTACCTGCTGTTTGATGCCGTAGCGGGCAAAGCAAGCCATGCACAGACAATTCAATTGTCACTCAGGTGTAGTGGCACAAATCCAATGAAAAATGAACATTTTTTTTAATCTTTTTTCTCCTTTAACAAACTGACCTCTGTCAAGGTGCACGTCACCGAAACACAATAAAAATAGACCTCTTGGTACCGGTAATAAAATGCAGGAAATATTGTTTGTACGGGAGTGCATCAAAGCGGCGTTTTCTGGGAAAACACAAAGCGTCTGCTGCTCCTTTTTTTTTTTTTTTTTCCCCCGTCTGGCTTGATCGGCGCTCGAAGATGTAATTGGAGTCCCTAGAGGTAAAAGTCTGTCAATGGCACAGAAGTGATGGATACGTTCACCCAAGTCCAGTTGCCGGTGGATTGGGTGGGCATGACGTGTTAACCACTGACCTTGCTTGTGCATACGCTTAGCCGGGCTGAGTGGTTCAAGCATAGTGGAGGTTTAATCCAATACCATGACACGCATATTGTTGATTAGTACCAGTAGGTGTCTTAGAGGATATTGTCTCCTCCGCCGAGCTGGTCAGGACCCGGGCATTGGGGAGTCAAGTCATAGGAGAAAGAAGGATGTTTTTACATTAGTATTCTAAGGAAGCCTTTCTGTCTGCAGAACAAATTGATTGCCAAGCTGTACCTGCGCTGGGCACTATGCTGGGAGAGACGGGAGAGAGGTAGGCTTGTAATCTGTTAGTGTATCACAAATTCTGGTGCTTCGAGGATGTATGGTTATTCTTCTTTTTAGACTTTAGGGAGAATTAAATAACAATGATGGTTAGGAGACCTAAAACGAGAGGCAAATATTCAATTTACTGGGGAGCATTTATAATACTGCGTGGGGGTATCTGTGTTGCTCCTAGCAATGAGTCCAAATTTTTTTTTGCAACTTGTGCTGTGGGTTTTTTTAAAGAGGCAAAAAAACTTTGGTTGCGGAAATCTGCCAGCATGCTGTGAGTTTTTGCACTTTGTTGTCTTTTTTTTTTTTTTTTTAAATATGACTTTGATCTTTATTGATAAAATTCCACAAGAAACGTATGTTATCGGCAGTTTTGTTTTTGTTTTTTGTTCTACAAAGAACCACAAAAACCTTTGGTCTTTGAAATCTGCCAGCATGCTGTTAGTTTTTGCAATTGAGTTTTTTTTAAAAAAAAAATATGGCTGTAATTCTTTATTTATAAAATTCTAAAAGAAACGTATGTTGCGGGTGATTTTTTTTTTTCGTTATACAAAAGCATTGGTCATTGAAATCTACCAGCATGCTGTCAGTTTTTGCACCCGTGTTTTTTTTTTTTTTTTTTTTTTTTTTTTTTTTTTTTT
>BLSH010164298.1:1499427-1512710 GCA_018402905.1 Glandirana rugosa | reverse complement strand
TTTTTTTTTTTTTTTTTTTTTTTTTTTTTTGTTTTTTATATTTAGGTTTTATTCTTTATAAATTTCAAAAAGAAACATATGTGGTGAGTGATATTTTTTATAAAAAAGGAACAAAAAAAGAATTGGTCATTGCACTTGTGTTTTTGTTTTTTTTTAAATATGGCTTTATTTTTTCTTCCTTTTTTTTTTTATTAACTTATATTTTAGGTGAGATCGCATTTAACAATGTCAGGGGCCACAACATTTGGCCGAAGAAAGAATTAAAAATGACAATATACAGTCCTTAAAAAAACTAAACTAGTTGAACAGGCTCTAGAAAGGAGTCACAGTGGGCACTAGGATGGACAGCGGTCGGTTAAAACTTGATAGGTGGAGATGGAAGGTTAGGGGGGCTTGACTACCAGGTATTAATGGATATTTCCAATCAAGTGGAGGATGCAGAATCAACAGGAGGGCCATTAATTAGCAATCTCGCTTGATACCACTGGGTATATTGGAAACACTTCATTATAGATTGTTGTGTACCAGGTAGGGTTTGGAGTGGACTAGGATTCCCAAATGTCAAAAAGTTTTTTGACCCGTGATTCTTTGTGCTTATTTATAAAATTCTAAAATTCCTGTGTTAGCCAACTCACAGCAGCGAATCAGAATCAAACTTTTTCGCTCCAGCTCTTATTTTGCAAAACAGGGTTGAACCAAGTTGTTGAACCACATGTCTGTGACAATTTTAGGGAAGCTCCTTCCCCATTTCATGAACTTCCTTGTTTCTATGTATGTAAGCAAATCCACTTTTGTGCATCTGATTGGTTGCTTTGAGTTATACAGGTTTCACCTCAAACAGTCTTTCTTAAGCTGGCCATAGATGTAATGATTTAGTGCAGATGGATGAATATCTTGCTATTGTATTGTGGTAGCCAGCACCCGCAGCTGCCATACCCAAACAGGGACTGCAGCTGATTGAATGCAGTCACTGTTCAGCCAACTTTTTCCTCTGACTCCTTAGCCACGAGTTTTGGCCAATTTACAGGATTTGGTTGGAATTGAGCCATGTATGGCCAGCTGTAGAGAGGGGGCCCATTCTTCCTTTAGCCCTGGTTCACACCGGTGCGCTCAGCAATATTGTATATGATTCGCACTGCACATCATATGCGATGTCCATGCAATGCGATTTTAGCCATACAGATTGTATGGCTGAGATCACATCGCATTCGGACCAAACACACGCAGGAGCCTTTTTTTCGGTCCACGGCAGAATTGGATCCGATGGGTGTTCATACTCATGCAATCTGATTCCTGTGCGAGTTTGCAGTTCGCACTGCGATATGCGAGCTGAAAAGGGGGTTTCGTTAACAATGTATTGACACCTCCCTTCAGTTTGCATAGGGCAGTGTGAACTGCCATGCGAGTCGGGTGCGGGAACCTGCAGTGGATTCGCAGGGTTCCTACATCGCACCTATGTCAACCGGGGCTAAGAGTTATAAAAACGATGGTATGTGCGAGTCTACTTAATCCATTTACTTTCTATCCAAGTGGGGTAGGCCTTTGCACTATATAGATCTGAAGGAGATTGCTCAGATTGGTGGTCTGTAATTGGTAAGATTACACAGAATATAAGGTGTGACCTGAGTTCAAATCAGGTGCCAACATCCCAATATATAATATAAAGAGTGCAAAAGGGGACCAATACAAAAAATACACAGACGTATAATTACGTCGATTTTTATTTATACAAAAAATAACATTATTTAATTTTTTTTTTTTTTTTTTTTTTTTTATAATTTTGTTCTTTGTACTGTATATATAAAAGTCGATTTTTTTAATATATCTGTGTATTTTTGTATTGGTGTACAAAATTGCTAAAACTCATATTGTCTTTATTTCTTTTTTTTATTGCTATATGTGTCCAATTGGCAAGCTCTCCCTTTACTTTCTGCTCTGTAGAAGTAAGTGAAATGCTGTCTTAGACTACCCTCCCCGGTTGTACGGGCTTGGGACCAGCATGCTAAATGCTGGATAATACATGTATAGCCATTATGTATACACATACAAGGATTAGTTTAGACAGGAGACAAATAACCTACCAGCATGTACTTGGAGTGGAGGAGGAAGCCGGATTACCGGGAGGAAACCCACATAAGCACAGGGAGTACATGCAAACTCCATGCAGACAGTGTCCTGTCTCAGATTCAAACCGAGGATCCCATTGCTGCAAGTAAACACTAAGCCACTGTACTGCCTTTAATTACAGTAATGTTATAATTATTTTCAAATTTCATTTTATATTATTACTTACCAGGTGTGTGTTCAGCACTTTGAAATATATATATATATATATATATATATATATATACATATATACAATGAGCTGAACCTAAAGACCTGCGACTTTTTCTATGTACACAAAAGGCCTATTTCTCTCAAATATTGTTCACAAATCTGTCTAAATCTGTGTTAGTGAGCACTTCTCCTTTGCTGAGATAATCCATCCACCTCAAAGGTGGGTGTTACATATCAAGCTGCTGATTAGACAGCATGATTATTGCACAAGTGTGCCTTAGGGTGGCCACAATAAAAGGCCACTCTAAAATGTACAGTTTAACGCTGTACGCGGGGTTGGAAAACAAGTCAGTATCTGGTGTGACCACCATCTCCTCACGCAGTGCAGCACATCTCCTTTGCATAGAGTTGATCAGGTTCTTGATTGTGGCCTGTGAAATGTTGGTCCATTCCTCTTCAATGACTGTGTGAAGTTGCTGGATATTGGCAGGAACTTGAACACGCCATCGTATACGCCGATCCAGAGCATCCCAAACATGCTCAATGGGTGACATGTCTGGTGAGTATGCTGGCCATGCAAGAACTGGGATGTTTTCAGCTTCCAGGAATTGTGTGCAGATCCTTGCAACATGGGGCCGTGTATTATCATGCTGCAACATGAGGTGATGGCCGTGGATGAATGGCACAACAATGGGCCTCAGGATCTCGTCATGGTATCTCTGTGCATTCAAAATGCCATCAATAAAATACACCTGTGTTCATTGTCCATAGCATACAGCTACAGGCACCATTCAGATTCCGTTGTTTAGAGCCGGTGATTCTCTTTCAGATAAAAGTGGTCTCAGTGGCGGATTCGCCGCAAGATCACTTTTACCTGTGGCAGGAGGAGTACACCCCTCCCGCCACTTTCCCGTCATCTACGCCACTTACGGAGATTTTTAGGTTGCAAAGTTTGCCGTCATTCTGCGAGCAGTCGCAATTTCAAAGCATGACATGTTGGGTATCAATTTACTTGGCATAACATTATCTTTCACAATATGGAAAAAAATTGGGCTAACTTTACTGTTGTCTTATTTTGTAAGACCGCTGCGCAAATACGGTGCGACATAAAGTTTTGCAACCACCGCCATTTTATTCTCTAGGATGTTAGAAAAAAAATATATATTGTTTGGGGGGGTTTAAGTAATTTTATAGCAAAAAAAAAGTCCAAAAAATAGGCCTGTATTGAAGTGGAAATACAGTATATAGTACTCTTACCAACCTATTACGTAAAAGACATCCACGCAACAGTAGGTTATTTACAAAGCATTGTTACATTATTGTTATTTTTTTTTGTTGTAGTTTTATTGTAGTCATGTGAATGCTGATTGGTAGCTCTGGGTTACATTGCCCACTGCCCACCACATCTTCCCTTCTGTGGATGAGATGGGCAGCTGGTTGAGCCATGCATTGTTGATTCTACCAGTTGGGAGCCCTCGAGTGTTACATCCACTTTCCTCCAACATGCCATGCCATTCACATTGCTGGGCAGGTGGTAGACTTATACAAGTTTTAAATCTGGATGCAGGCTTATGGAATAACGTGACAGGAAAAGGTAACATTGGGAAAGGTTTTCTGAGGTCCCTTTCGGTGGTCATGACAGATTGTTCACTCATTTTCTGCTTGCTGATTCCTTCATAATGACTGAGAGAATTTTTTCCTTGTACCCATACTATCAGTGTTTACATATATAATTCATATATATAAATGTATGTGTTTTAATATATATATTAGCAGAATTACATAATAAATATATATATTTATATAATTTTTGCAGCAACTATATTGGCAGAATTACAGTCACACTTTGCAGTACATAGTCTGTAAAATTGAAACTATAGTGTATCGTCACCAAGCATGGATTTTGAGTTATTGCTATAGAATTGTTTTTGATGTGACTTTCCTTGCTTGCTGCTTCAAATTCTAAAGATTGTATTTTATACAAAGATTTGTAGATTTTTCTGGTGGCTGTCTTTATACCAAACAGTGCAGCCAGTGTCTTTGCTGCCATACAATCAATTACAGAGCAAGCCGCCCATAGATTGCAACGTGTTCAGTGAATCATTATTGATCTGAGTTAGGCCCCTTTCACACATGCTGTCCGTTTGTCATCCATCCATTGACAGATGAAAAATGGACATCAATTCATCTCTATGGAAAAACTGATATACTGTAAATGGATGATTATCCATTTACATCAGTTTACATCCGCATCCGTCATCATCCATTTTTTGAAACTGATCAAAGCGGCCCCTTTCACACGGGCTTTTCGTTCAGGTCCGTCTATCCATTTTTCAGGCGGACCTGAACAGGCGCTCCATTCAGCCCTATGGAGCGGTGGATGCCAGCGGTGACATGTCCGCTGACATCCGCGCTCTCCGATCCGCTCCTGTCCGTGAAATCCAGATGGAGGGAAACCCTATTTTCCATCCGTCTGTAGAATCTGAGCGGATCTGATGAAAACGGACAGGCCATCTGATCTCCATAGAGGAGAGGGGCGCTCTGACAGTTCCATCTACAGCGGAGACGGATCTCTCATCTGTTGGCTCAGCAGGGATCAGCGGAGCGATCCCCGCAGAGCAAAAACTGACCCTGCACATGGAAAGCCCGTGTGAACGTGGCCCTATTTTTCATCCTTTAAAAAAACTGATCAGACGAAAAACGGATGAAAGCTGACAAATGGTTACTTTTTCATCCGTTTTTGCATTGGTAGTGGATGTAAAAAAAACTGAGCGCTGATAAATACTTCATCCGTTTTGACGTAACTGAACCGATTAAATGAATGGTCTGAACGTGTGAAAGGGGCCTTAAACTATAGCAGACTTTTCCAACCTGGGTTCCTCCAGAGGGCGCCAGAAGTTCAGTGAGCAGTGACAGATTGATCTCCCACCTATAATGACCACAAACAAGTCCAACACCGTAGTTTTCACATTTTGTGTGTCTTTTCTGGACATTATATTTTTAATTTGCAGTAAAAAGCAGGGAAGTGTTGTAAAATAATCTGCTCTGGGTGTCAAATACTCTAGTAAGGAAAGGAAGTCCTAAAAGGCATACATCAACCCTGTAAGGTGGTATATGACAGTATGAGCCTGGGCTTCAACCAGGCCACAACCCCTTTCAAATACGCTAGTTACTATTTTCTATATAAAATGTACCATAACCTGTAGATTTAATAATTTTTTAGAAGGGGGTCCCTGACACCTCAATTATTTTACAGTATAACTCCTCATTCGTAAAAAAAAAAAAAAAAATTCTATATATATATTCAAACTGCAGAGCTGTAATTTCCTGTAAAATTCTGTGAAATATGGCAACCTGGGGGAGATCCATACACAGTTGGTGTACACACTAAAGCCTCATAACAGCACGCAGATTGTTGGCCAACTGAATGTCCAAATTTGGACCAAGTTGGCTGTTGGCGGTTTTGTCTAGCGTACTGACATGAGTCAAGTAATCGACCAACAAAGCCGCTAGCAGTGACGTGTAACGAGGAAGTTCAGGTGAATGTGATTTGTGAATTAGAAACACAGACTTACACGACCGAGCACTTCCTGGATTCAGAGCATGCGTGTTTAGCACGTACAACTTTGTTGGGCCAACTTCTGTACACACGAGTCAACAGTTGTACAACGGCTTGTTGGCCAACAAAAGCTTTCTAGTTTGCTCAGCCAACTTCTGTTGTACAAATGTTGAACGTCGGCTGTTGTAATCGCACGTACTAACGGTTGGATTATCGTACAACAAGGTGTTGTACGACCATTGTTGTACAACAGTTGTACCATGTATACAAGCCTTAAGATACAAGTCAAGTTTTAGGCATTCTCTGTAACAAAAATGTCGGTTGTAGTAAGATACTGTCTAAGGGTTAGTCACTTCCAGAGGGATACAGACACTTCAACTTTTCTCACCAGAACCCTGAAAGTGCAGCAGCTGATTAAAATTAATTATTCACCTCCATTCAGAATCACTGTGCACCTGACATAATGTAAAAAAGCGCTATGTCTTCAGAGCAGAAACATGTAAGAATTTGTAGACAAAAAGTTTGTTAAAGGAGAAGTACGGGCAAAGCTGTTTATGCCATCCTTCTCCTGTGGGTCACTGAAGTGTACTTAGCCTGTATTCCTGTGATCCAGATTTAGCCAACAATGGGCTAAAGTCTGGAATCTGCCACCTGCCTAGCAATGGCATGGCGTGTTGGAGGAAAGTGGATGTAACACTTGAGGGCACCCGACCGGTAGGATCAGCAATGCATTGTTCAACCTGCTGCATAAAGCCCATCTCATCCACTAAAAGGAAGACACACGGTGGGTATTGGGCAATGTAACCCAGAAAAACCAATCAGCATTCATCTGACTGCAACAAACTGGATGCTATCTACTGTTGCTTGAACGTGTTTTACTGAATAGGTTGATAAAAGTACTATAGACAGGACATATATTTCAAAGTACAGGACACACAACTGGTAAAAGTAATAATGTAAAATTAAACATAATTATACCATTATAGTAATGAAAGGCCGTACAACAGCTTAGTGTTTAGCACTTGCAGCACTGGGATCCTCGGTTTGAATCTCAGACAGGACACTGTCTGCATGGAGTATTTTAAGTTAAAAAACAAAGACTTTAGAATCATTTAAAGATGTAAGCTTCTGGGCAAGATGCGGGCCTGAATGCTTGAATCTTTAATAACTTAAGTTGGCCAATAAAGGAAATGTAACTATGTTAGCCATTGACCATTAGGAGATAAAGGGAACTTTGTACAGATCACAAAAGGCAAAACAAGTTGTTGATTTAGTGACATGGGCAGTACAGTGAGAGCATTGTTTGTAGCTCAGAGTTCATCTATCGGGTCATTTCGCGGCTGTAAGTAGGTACAGCGTTGCACTGAATGTCTTTGTGCCAAATTAGCTGACAGCCTGGGGGTTTAGCATGAGGTCACATGGAGTAGAAATAAATGTATGCTTTGTTCTGTATTAAGACAACATGTCAAGATTATGCAAATGGAAGTTCAAAGATAAAGCGTAAGAGATGTGCTTATTGATTTTTAAAGGGAAATGATAGTTGTTTAAAGAAAAAAAATGTGTATATATACATATATATATAAAATGTATATATGACCCGCTGAAGCATGTACACCACTAGACACCTCTGAGGGTACGCTGTAGTATCTGGCACCAAGCCGTCACTAGCAGATCCTTTAAAGCCTGGTATACACACTGGGTTTTTTTTCTTTTATTCAACCTAGCGGGCTGAACAAAAAAAAACTGAAGCCCTCAGGAGGAGCCTCTGTACGAACAATCGAATGTAAGTAAAGCGATTTACCCCGCTAAGCTATTGTGTTCTGACAGGGGGATGCCCCTCCCCCACCAGAACACACCACCATGGGCTCTCAGCCATTGGCTTAGAACGCTGATCGGCAGACCTTTTTCGGTCATGCTAGCCAACATTCAGCCCGTGTGAACGACCGCTAGTCTGACAGAAGCCAACCATTCATGTGTACAGGCCCTAAGTCATGTAAGTTGCAAGGCAAAGCCTCTTTGGATCTGACTTGTTTTTCCAGCACATCTCAGAGATGCTTGATTGGATTGGGATCTACAGAATTTTGAGACAACACATGAAACTTGTGTTCCTCAAACCATTCTTGAACCATTTTTGCAGTGTGGTAGGGCACATCATCCTGCTGAAAATGTTCACTGCCATCAGGGAATACCGTTACCATGAAGGGGTGTACTTGGTCAGCAACAATGATTAAGTAGGTGGTACAGGTCAAGTAACATCCACATAAATAACAGAACCCAAGATTTCCCAGCAGAACATTGCCCAAAGCATTACACTGCCTCCAGTGGTCCAGTTCTAAAGCTCACATGCCCATTTTGTGTACAGGGGTATGTACAGCGAGCCTGCCTCTTGTATGGA
The DNA here is from genome assembly GCA_018402905.1 of Glandirana rugosa. Taxonomy (NCBI): domain Eukaryota; kingdom Metazoa; phylum Chordata; class Amphibia; order Anura; family Ranidae; genus Glandirana; species Glandirana rugosa. Next base: position 1,504,479 of record BLSH010164298.1, on the reverse strand, counting down.
GGTTCCGAAATATTTTTTTCTTCTTAGATTTGTCTCTAAAATTATATATTATTTTTTTTTTGTTATGAAGTTCATTTCAAAGTACATTTCATTGCAGCGTAACTCACGGGTTTTGATAAACTGGTTTGAAGACACAGCTAATGCCCATACTGTAGTCTTAGTATTGCACACCTACTATAGAGCTTTTATACTATTTAAGCTTTATATTTAGCTGCTGCTTTATGCTTTTCCTTGGCAAATGAAAAACTGGTGGAAAAGTTTAACACTTGTTGGCTACAGATGCAGTGCTGCTTAAATTATTACAGGAACAATTCAGGGACTGAAGATTAGCAAGAAAAGCTGAGCTGTTTCTTCCAGGAATCTTAAGTGAAATATCAATTACTGTACACGGAGAGAAACCACTAAGTTAATTCTGCTGTCAGTCAATAGATGAATGTCCAGTAAGCCAAGAGACTAATTTAAAGGAAAAGTATCTTATTATAAAAAAGGATGATTGCTCTACTTTCTTACATGCTAAAACAATAAATTCTTCTTTATAAAGAAGATATTTTATTAAGGGTTATAAGATATTTGCCACAAGGTTGAAGTTGTCACCCAAAGGTCTAATAGAATCCTTAACATCCTTTCCTCAATATTTAAATGTTTTAAGAGGCATTGTCACTTTGACCATTCAGGACTTACTGGCATTGTCTGTGAAAGAGGCGCACTATCACCAGCTGATATTTTACCTTTTCAGCAGTCCCCGCCACTTCCTCCTCCATAGCCACATTGATTATTATTAGAGATTAGAATGAGCCATGACTTCACCCGCTCCAACATGTGATTGTGCCCGGGCCTAGCGATTGGCCATAAAACCTGAGTACTTTGCATGGGAGTAGGTCAAATACCCCCCTTACCCGGAACCCCCAGGTATTTTGCACAGGCTAAGCTTGAGGAAGGAGCGTTGAGGAATTACTGGAGATGAATGGCAGATGGGGGGCTTTTCATGGACTGTCTCAGTCATTGTAGAACTTTCTTTTAAAGAGACAATGTCCACTAGTGGAGAAGATCTGCTTGAGTGGATTTTGTTAATTGCACACTGTTGCTGGACACGTCCAGGTCCACTAATTCCAGGCTTCACCTATCAGTAGCCACCCACCAAGGTCTTGCCTTTGTGCCAAAGTATGTGGATTACATTTGCTATATTAATTTGGAAGGGCATGTAGTTGATTAGATCATTATTTCCTGCTTCAGTTACCTCCAACATTGCTCCCTTTGCCTGCTGGAGCCGCTCGGTACTTCCAGGTGTGCAGGAGCATGTGACCCTCTAATTCTATGCAATGCTTGGTACCTGAGCAGCCAGTAGCTAACTGAGGTCAGGGTCGCGTTGGGTTGGGAATATAAGGTCTTTAGACCTGTGTAAGCTCTCATACACACCAACGCTGACTTCACTGGCACTCTGGGCTTTGTAAGGTGAATGGGCTGTGGCAGATTTTTTTTTTTTGCACTATTTCACAATGTTTTAATTTGGTCTACGAATGCACATTTTACTAAATTTATAATAATGTCACTTTATCAGTTGCTGTGGTGCCCTGTGCTTATATGCATTCAGTTTGCATTGTAGCAGCTTCACATTATCTGAAATTTCTCTATCACAGATTTCCAAATAAGACATTTTTCCATATAAGATCAGAAGAGTCTGAAATATCTCATAAAGACAGAAAATTGTTTACTTGCAAACTTAGCGTGAATTATATACTCTGCTGTTATCAGTATCTGTAAGGCTATCTACACATTTTCCCCCTGGATGTCACACAGGGCCAAATACTTGTTTGTTCCTGAGCGTGATAAACGCTTGTGACACAATGTACAGTATGTGTAAATTAAGCGTGTATGGTAAGTGTAGTCTAAACCCCACGAGCTTGGATCAAGTGCCAGCTGTTACATCAGTCCTGTCTGTAATCTTACATTCTACTCTATGACCTTGACATTGCAATTGTGGACTTACCCTGTATTAAATCTATTTTAAGAGTGGTACGAGTTGACTTTCCCGTGTTTGAGTTTCTGTCATGAATCTGGAGCTGTTAAACATCCAGTGAGAAAAAAAGTCTCTGGTTGGGGAAAAAAGCGCTCTGAAATAGTATAAAGGGCCTTTTTGTTGACCTTAAAGGAATGGTCCAAGCATATATCTCAGAAGACCTTTTAGTTCACTAATGTGTTTTTTCAGAAGTCATGGAATCAAATAGCTTGTGTAATTACCTAAAATACATGTAAGATTCCATGCAACTAAAAATTGTAATCTGGCTTGCTTTGCTGGGAAGAGGTAGGTACTTAACGGGCTTAGGGAAAGCAAAACGATCAGGATGAGCGTCAGCAAAGCATTGGAGGAAAATCTGCAGAAATGACGAATGTTAAAAGTGTGGGCATCCTCTTTATGCTATGTAGCTACACCAAATGGCCAGACAAACATTCTATTCCAAAAATATAGGCAGTAATATGGAGTTGCCCCTTCACAACTATGGAGAATGTCTGTGAGAATTTGTGCACATTTAGCATTTGTGAGGATGAGCACTAATGTTGGATGAGAAGACCCAAAGTTCCTCCAGATCATACATCAAAATATGTTTTTACATACCCGACTTTGTGCATAAACATGCTAGAACAGAAAAGAGCCTTCCCCAAAATGGCTGCCCCAAGGTTGGAAATGCACAGTTGTGTCTACATTAACAGTAGCCCTAACTGAAAACCCTTGAACTCCATTATTTGTAGGTGTAGTTACAAGAAACTCTTAAATATATCCATGTAACCTGTGCAGATTTAAAGCAGGCAAAAAAGTCCATGCAAATATCTAAAATCAGTGCGCAGAGCAATGCCTGTTGTAGGGTTGCAACGAACGATTATTTTCATAATCGATTAGTTGGTAGATTATTGTTTTGATTAATCGAATAATAACCTTACCATAAATGAGGTGTATAATTTAGTGAATATTTAAAGTTTAAAAAAAAGGCAATTTATTCTTAAATATCTCTATGCAGTGGTAAATATAAATTACCAACTATATGTTTAGGGAGCAAAATCTCTAAACCACTCTGAGAATAACAGACAGAAGTGTATATAATAATAAATACACCCAGCAATAGGATATTAGGGCATTTTTACTAGGTGTCAGACATGAAGCTATATGAAGGGTAGAAGGGAGATAGATATTTTATATTAAAGTAGTGCTAAAAGCTGGGCCTTTTTTTTCATGGATATGATCATTTAAATATAATGCACAATACTGGTAAAATTGTACTTTAAATGCAATTGTAATGCCTTCTATTACCTCCAGTCTATCAACCTCCACCTTCTCTGGGTTCAGATGCTGATCTTCCTGAACACAGTCTTTAAAGTAATGTTTTTTAAAATAACAAATATGTTATACTTACCTGCTCTGTGTAATGGTTTTGCACAGAGCAGCCCTGATTCTCCTGTTCTGGGGTCCCCCATCAATGCTTTTGGCTCCTCCTGCCTTCAGAGTGCCCCAATATCAAGCTGCAAAGTATAGTATAGAGCAGTGTTTTTCAACTCCAGTCCTCAAGGCACACCAACAGGTCATGTTTTCAGGATTTCCATGAGTTTGCACAGGGGATTTGATCAGTTTCACTGCCTTAGTAATTACCACAGCTGTTTCATCTGAGGGAAATCCTGAAAACATGACCTGTTGGTGTGCCTTGAGGACTGTAGTTGAAAAACACTGGTATAGAGAGTCCCTATTGCAAGGTAAAATAACTTCTACCTTTTGGAACCACTCACTTCTTGCCCAGGACTACATGTCCCATGAGACATTGCTCCTCACACATTCACAAGTTCTCAGGCACTTACTGACATGTATGGACGGTGTACTGAGCTGTATGTGTGCTGCACTGTGTCTTCTGATATGTAAATAAATAATGCATTCTGTACACGGGCCAACTAATCGGCTGGCCGATTAATCGATTATGAAAATAGTTGACAACTATTTTAATAATCAATTCGTTGTCGATTAATTGATTAGTTGTTTCGGCCCTAACCCATTGTATATGAGTTTGTACTGGACACCGGACTAGTTCCTTGATTTGGTGTACCGGTGTGTTTACCTATGTGATGTAATGAGATTATTTACAGTGACATTTATAATTGAATGTTTATGGGCCATGAAAACATGATCAACAGCACTGTATTTAATATAGTGAGATGCATCTAATGATGATTTACTATATGTATGGGCAGTTTTTAAGAATGATTTTCTATTTGGCTTTATTGTGATATATTGTATTTAAATTATTTTATCCAAAGAATAAAATTTTTTTTTTTCAATTTTGGATAGAATGGGGAACCCTGTCATGTTTTGTTGCTGTTTGTGTCACCTGTAACCCTTTCTTCCTGTTCACCATTATCACTGGGGCTGAAAGTTGTCACTAGAACAGAAAAAGAGGGGAAATCTTCCAATAGTAACACTTGTCCTGGTGACAGTTTTCTAACAGAAATGACTACACTTTGGAAATATTTCTTTTCAATTCATGTTGTGACTACAGAACATGAAGTGAATTTCTTGAAGACACAAATGGCAAAGAAAAAAAAAATCAAAGGGGGTTTTATTTGCTTCTTACTCTAATCAAATAGATTATAAAAATATGCTTAAAAAATATTTTGAAATACTGTAGGAGAATACTAACTTATTGGAACTAGTATATACAAGTATTACCTATTATAATGGTCTTATCTGTGTAAAATTTACTTAAATATGCAAAAAAGAAACGGTAAACACAGAAGTTCTTTAAGTGAAGTACAAGACATCAGTGTTGTACTTAACTTTTCTTTATAAAGGTTTCACATCAGTAAAGACAATCTTTTGACAGTGGTCCTGTTCACAATGATAACCTTCTAAAGGGGAGAAAAAGACAAGATCACTGTTGAAAGTCGGGGTCACTATTACCACTTGTCCTTCTTTCCCAATGTCCACTGTGTTTGTCGTTGTTTTGTACTGTCCCAAGGGGTAAGATAGGTTTTAACTTTTTTTTTTTAAAATAAGAAACCTATTTTATTAAATTT
>BLSH010164298.1:1467866-1488897 GCA_018402905.1 Glandirana rugosa | reverse complement strand
GCCCACCCTTTGCAACTATAACAGCTTCAACTCTTCTGGGAAGGCTGTCCACAAGGTTTAGGAGTGTGTCTATGGGAATGTTTGACCATTCTTCCAGAAGAGCATTTGTGAGGTCAGGCACTGACGTTGGATGAGAAGGCCTGGCTCACAGTCTGCACTCTAATTCATCCCAAAGGTGTTCTATCAGGTGAGGACTGTTAAGTTCCTCCACCTCAGACTCACTCATCCATGTCTTTATGGACCTTGCTTTGTGCACTGGTCCAAATCATTTGGTGGAGGGAGAATTATGGTGTGGGGTTGTTTTTCAGGGGTTGGGGTTGGCACCTTAGTTCCAGTGAAGGGAAATCTTAAGGCGTCAGCATACCAAGACGTTTTGGAAAATGTCATGCTCCCAACTTTGTGGGAACAGTTTGGGGATGGCCCCTTCCTCTTCCAACATGACAGTGCAAAAACAAGGTCCATAAAGACATGGGTGAGGAGGCTGAGAGCAATAGAGGACACATTTTGCACATCTATCTTAAGAACACATACTTAATTTTTTTCCCTTTAACTCAGAATTTAGTTTCAATTTAAAGAGCCATTTCAAAACCCATTGCACACCTAAAAAAATTCCCAGTATTGCTTTTCTCACTAACTATTAATGCATTTTACCAAAATTGCAGAATTTTGCTAAAATCTTTCAATTTCACTCATCCCTAATGGGCTCCCTTACTTGCCAGTAGTAAGGTGCAGACATAGTCAGAACCAAGCTTTCAAACACAAGGAATACTCAATATTTGACCTTTTGCATACAGGCTTGAGCATGTGAAATGGCAGAGTGCTTTTGGAAATGCTGTGCTGTATGCTGATCTTATACAAACTGAAGTCCTGAAACTTTAATGAGGGAAATACAAGGACTGTTGCTGCTGACCTACTTCTAAGAATACTATTTGCCTGGCTCTCTGGCTCCAATATTTTCTGAGTTGCCCATATTGAAAAAAGTTGCAGATTTAGGCAGGGCCAGACTGGGAATAAAAACCAGCCCTGAAAAAAATTTCACACCAGCCCCATAGCTATTTTTATACCAACCCAACAGCATAACGTCATTATTTTTTTGTTCATAAAAGGAAAAACCATGCATTTTAAAGCACATTTGAAGAGTGTATTATATATAGATAAGAAAGATATGAAAGCACATAAGGCTAAAGTAGTAAAAGTGGAGCAATCATCAAGGGGGACCCCATGAATGTGGAGGGGACTCTGGTGACCACCTTCCGCAGAAAGAATACACTAAGGTAAGGGGGGGGGGGGTTACTGATATAAGGGGAAGCATTTATATCCGTGCCCCTTACATTATTGAATTCACTCCCCCCTTACATTAGTTACCCCCACCCCCTCAGACTGACCTGACTGCGCTGTCACTGACCACCTCTCAGGTGCACCAGGCAAGGCTCCTTCAGATGGCTCCAGCTTGGCGGCTCTGGTTTTATCCTATAGTCTCCTCTCCACAGTCTACACAAGTCTGACTTCTCCCATGACCCCATCCTAGTGTTCTGCCAAAATAGGCAACTCGGCAGGTTCCTGCACCAGACTGCATTCGGTTGCCGCTGTTGTTTCCAAACACAATTTTTTTCAAAATGTCCAGTTGCTATGGGTTTAAAGAAACCAGAAGTGACGTAGTTCAATTTTCTGCTGAGTTGCGTATTTCGTCAGGACTCTGGCGGCACTCCCAATATTGACTCCTCTCCAGTCCCCCCCCCCCCCCAAACACTGCACACATGATAAAAGACAAGAGATGGTCAGAGGCTGTGGACATGATACAAGAGATTATTGCAGCCTCACTTTGCCCATCAATGCAGCCTCACTGTGCCCATCTGCAGTCTCATCAGTGCCCATAAATGCAGCCTCACTGTACCCATATACAGCCTCGCTGTGCCCATCTGCAGCCTCATCAGTGCCCATCAATGCAGCCTCACTGTGCCCATCTGCAGCCTCATCAGTGCCCATAAATGCAGCCTAACTGTGCCCATACACAACCTCATCAGTGCCCATCTCCAGCCTCACTGTGCCCATCTGCAGCCTCATCAGTGCCCATAAATGTAGCCTCACTGTGCCCATTTGCAGCCTCATCAGTGCCCATATACAGCCTTGCTGTGCCCATCTGCAGCCTCATCAGTGCCCATATGCAGCCTCGCTGTGCCCATCTGCAGCCTCATCAGAGCCCATCAATGCAGCCTCACTGTGCCCATCTGCAGCATCATCAGTGCCCATATACAGCCTCATCAGTGCCCATATGCAGCCTCACTGTGCCCATCTGAAGCCTCATCAGTGCCCATCTGCAGCCTCGCTGTGCCCATCTGCAGCCTCATCAGTGCCCATATGCAGCCTCATCAGTGCCCATATGCAACCTCGCCAGTGCCCATCTGCAGCCTTGCTATGCCCATCTGCAGCCTCGTCAGTGCGTGGATTACACACAGCAGTCTCCCGCTGTGCCACTATAGAGCAGGGATCTGAAATATTCGGTGGCTGGCCACTGTAGCAAAGCTCCGCCTCTTAGAGCATGATAGACGGAACACTGTTTCAATTTCCTGGCATTGGACAGTGTTCCATCTTTCACAGTATAGGAGACAGAGCTTTGCTACAGTGGCTGGCCGCCGAATATTTCAGATCCCTGCTCTATGGTGACACAGCAGGAGACCGTTGTGTGTGATGTGATTACACAAGCGTAGGGAGGGAATAAGTACTCTGCACTCGGATTGGCCCTGGGTGCCGCTGCAGCCACAGCTGAAAGCGGCCCCAGGGCAGTCCCGGTAGGCCAGTCGGGCCCTGGATTTAGGCCTCTTACACACTGCTGCCTAAAATAGCAGTGTTTTTAGACATACAAGCTTCTTTTTTTTTTATTATAATGTAAATGCAGACCATTCTGCCTGTACACACAGGCATGTAAACATGTACTGCATATAGATAAGTAAAATATAGTACAAAAAAACAAAAGTGAAAAAAACTACATTGCTGATCAGATTTTTACATGCATATGTACAAATACCCATTTACACTACACTCCCTTGATTAAAATAAAGCTAGAATAAGTTTTACGCAGAAATACACTCATAAGACACAGTCCATCCAGTGTTTTTTTGTTTGTTTTTTGCCAGGAGTTACTGTAAGCATAGTATATACAAAATTCAATGTTCACGCATATACAAAAAATAAAATTTATTTTAAAACTCATGCCCAAGGATAATGCATAAAATTGGCACCACTACATCTGGTAAACATACTGTGTATGCCCCTCATGTTAACACACTATATTTACATATAGTACTGTGCAAAAGTTTTAGGCTGGTGTGAAGAAATGCTGTAAATTAAGAATGCTTTCAGAAATAGAAGTATTATTTTTATCAATTAACAAAATGGAAAGTAAATGAATAGAAGAGAAATCCAAATAAAATCAATATTTGATGTGACCACCCTTTGGCTTCAAAACAGCATCAATTCTCCAAGGTATACTTGCACTCAGTTTTTGAAGGAACTTGGCAGGTAGGTTGTTCCAAACATCTTGGAGAACTAACCACAGATCTGTGGATGTAGGCTACTTCAAATCCTTCTCTCTTCTCATGTAATCCCAGACAGACTCGATGTTGAGATCAGGACTCTATGGGGGCCAAAGCATCACTTCCAGGACTCTTCTTTACGCTGTAGATAGTTCATAATGATATTAGCTGTATGTTTGGGGTTGTTCTTCTGCTGAAGAATACATTTGGGGTCAATCACACTCCTCCCTGATAGTATGGCATGATGGATAAGTATCTGCCTGTATTTCTCAGCACTGAGGACACCAATGATGCTGACCAAATCTTCAACTCCATTTGCAGAAATGTAGCCCGAAACGTGCAAGGAACCTCCACCATGCTTGACTGTTGCCTGCAGACACTCCTTGTACCGCTCTCCATCCCATCATGAACAAACTATCTCCTGCTACAGCCAAGTTTATCAAATTTTGACTCAGTCCAGAGTACCTGCTGCCATTTTTCTGCACCTCATTTCCTATATTTTCATGCATAGGAAATGGAAACAAGGCTAAGTTCCCATAGGAACTGGGATGAACTAAAATGGCAGAGCATTTTAATATAATGTGTACAAATTCCTATGGACTTTTAGAGCAGGCTGATATATACACTATATTGTCAAAAGTATTGAGACACCTGCCTTTACACACATATGAACTTTAATGGCATCCCAGTCTTAGTCCATAGGGTTCACTATTGAGTTGGCCCACCCTTTGCAGTTATAACAGCTTCAACTCTTCTGGGAAGGCTGTCCACAAGGTTTAGGAGTGTCAATGGGAATGTTTGACCATTCTTCCAGAAGTGCATTTGTTAGGTCAGGCACTGATGTGGACAAGAAGGCCTGACTCGCAGTCTCTGCTCTAATTCATCCCAAAGGTTTTCTATCGGGTTGAGGTCATGACTCTGTGCAGGCCAGTCAAGTTCCTCCACCCAAACTCACTCATCCCTGTCTTTATGGATCTTGCTTGGCTCAAAGACTGATCATGAATGGCTCAAAGAAAGCCAAACAATGTACTCCATACTTAGTTCACAGTGAGCATTTCTAAGTCCTCTATTTTTTTACAAAGAGGAATAAAACATCAGAATTTTTATCTACGCACCATCATCAGCATTGAGAAACAGTCAAAGTGGATTCTGGTTCTAGTTGGAGTCATGCAAGGATAGTAAGAATACCTATCTGTGGCCAGCTTTAGAAACATGGGACCTCATAAAGTGCTCTTAAACTGATATCAATAAAAGGTTTTCTTAAATTGAATTGTGGTTATTTGATTTGGCTAGTATAGCTGCGTAATGTGCTTAAAGTTTAATTCCAGACTAAATAAAAATACTTAATAAAAGGGGGTCAAAATAAACCAATTAAAAAAGTTACTCAGACCTTAGCTTTCATCTACTTTCTGGAGATGCTTTATTTTTTTCCAGCTTTTACTACATTTTTTTTTAATTTAGGGGGTTGGGTGGTCTTAGCATTTGCATACAAGGTCTGTTTTAAATTGTAACTCCAGCCAAAACATTTTTTTTAATGTGAATCGGGTTTCAGGGGTTAAAATTTTAGTTTTTTTGCTGTCTGTGTCCCCATCGGAGAGATTTCCCTGCACTTTATGTCCTCGGAAACACAACAGGAGGTAAGTGTAATGACCTCATAATAAAGAAAAATCCCACCTCTGACAGCTGTTACTGCAACAAGTGTCCTCTTTGGTAGATAACCCCCTCTGTGTTCTGGTGACAACTGTAAATTGTAGAATTCCCCCACACGTTGTTTCTAGGTGACAGTAGTCCCCAAAACAAACAGGGGTGAATGTCCACAATGAGACACATGCAATAAAAACCTTTAACTGAGTTCTTACAGTAGAAAGTAGTATACCATTGTGTTATATTAGAGCAATATACAGAAAGCTGGAGCTTCCACAGGAATCACTTACAATGAGCGTAAAAGCAAAGGTTTCAGGTCTATTGTGCCCTATGAACAGCAGTATGATCTAAGGCCTAGTAATAAATGACTCTGTATATATGTACAAAGTGCTTCCTTGTTGTCTGTAAAACCAAGGACAGTACAGACTGATTCTAACTAGATCTATACATGATATCTTTATTTTCTAAATACATTAAGACTGTGATATTGTGGGACAGCATGCTAGAAAAAAAGTGTTTACAAGGAATTACAGTTTTCTTTGGAATGTTTGCATGGTTTCAGTTGAGTTAGTTTGTTAAAGTGGAGCTCCACCCAAAAGGGGAAGCTCCACTTGCTTGCTGCCTCCCCCCCTCCACTGCCACATTTGGCACCTTTGGGGGGGGTCAAAACCAGGTATCTGCTCCCACTTTCTCATAAGATCGCCGCAATCTTGTGTGGCGATCTACGCAATGTCCATCCCTTTCTTCTTCTCCCCTGCTGCCTTCTGGGAGACACACACATGTCCCAGAAAGCAGCGGGAGCATTCAGAAAGCACAGCATGAGTTGCGCATGCATAGTAGGAAACAGGCTGTGAATCCGCAGGGCTTTTCTTCCTGTTTCCCTTAGTAAGGATACCTGCGCGTGCACCCAGAGCCGATTGAAAAATCGGCTAGGGGTGTCGACATTGCGGCCTCCCTGGACAGGTAAGTGTCCTTATTTAAAAGTCAGCAGCTACAGTATTTGTAGCTGCTGATTTTTTATTTTTTTTTGAACAGGCTGGACCTCCTCTTTAATTATTTGGGGTTAAACTACATGGGCATATTTTTTATCAGAGTTTATTTTCAAAGAAAAAAGGTTTCACATTTTTCAAAGTCAGACAAACAATAGACAAATAGGTGATACATCAAAAAGAACAAAAGCTATCATAAGGCAATGGCTGAAGACATAGCTTGCAGGCTCACACACATGTACATAAATATCAAGCCTCCTGGAGTATAACAATGCGGTCATCCTGAGGGATGCCAGTACAGCTGGTATTCCTAGTCGTATAGAGTTGATCAGCTATAACATTCTGATGACCCACCTAATATTATGAAGTTTTCCCCTTTTCCCGCCAAAGCAGGCATGACTCATTGAGGCATGGACTCCGCTAGACCTCTGATGGTATGCTGTGGTATCTGGCATCAAACCATCGGCAGCAAATCCTTTATGTTCTGTAAGTTGTGAGGTGGGGCCTTCATGGATCAGACTTGTTTTTCCAGCACATCCCACAGATGCTCAATGGAGGGAGATCAGGAGAATTTGGCCACGTCTGCAGAATTAGGTCAATGCCTCAGGCTCATTGTGTTCCTCAAACGATTTTTGCAGTGTGGCAGGGCTCATTATCCTGCTGAAAGAGGGATATTTTGCATTGCCATCAGGGAATACAATTTCTATGAAGGATTGTACTCGGTCAGCAACAATCTTTAGGTAGGTGTACGTGTCAAGGTAATATCCACATGGATGGCAGGACCCAAGGTTTCCAGCAAAACATTGTCAAGTATCACAATGCCTCCACTGGCTTGCCGCCTTCCTATACTGTATCCTGGTGGCATCTCTTCCCCAGGTAAGCAACGCACACGCACTCAACCATCCACATGATGTAAAAGAAAACAAGATTTGTCAGACCAGGCCACCTTCTTCCATTGCTCTGTGGTCCAGTTCTTATGTTCATGTGCCCATTGTAGGCGCGTTTGTCTGTGTACAAGGGTTAGTATGGGCAATCCAACTAGTCTGTGACTACGCAGCTACCATACACAACAAACTGTGATGCCTATTTTCTCTGCTTTCAACACATTATTTTAGGGACAACAGGTTTACCGCTGCCTAATATATCCCACCGACTTTCAGATGCCATTGTAACAAGATAATCAATGTTATTCATTTTACTTGTCATTGATTCTAAGGTTATGGCTGATCGGTTTATATTGGCATTAGCACAAAGTGGGATTCAGAATGATATCTAGACCAGACTTACATAGCGGACAGAGGTACAAAAATTACAAGTTTCAAGACAAACGCAATAAAGGATACCAATTAAAAAGGGAAAAAACAAATAACAATTTTCCAGCAGCGCTACAAGTGCATATATACAGTTCATATAGCTATAAACATCAACTATATGTATAAACAATGTAAAGTGCTTGTGCAATCAAATGCCCCATATAGTGAATGAATAAGCAGCCCTTGTGACCAAGTTGGAAGTGACGAAACGCGTCAAGGGCGTGGCCATTCGACGACCCAGACAGAGAGGGTGGAAGCCGAGGGTGACGCCATGGAGTGTGTTGAAGGAGCGGCGAGCACGGAGCGGCGATACACCCGATTAACATGCAATTGTGACCGCTTTTCACTGAAGACATGTAAGCGCATCTTTATTTTAATAAATTGGATGATTTTAAACTACTACACTAAGAGAGGCTTCTTTCTATTTTGCTCTCCATGTGAGTCATCAGCCCATAGGGGGATATAACGAAGGAAACGGAGGACTCTGGTGGTTTCCAATTTGGATGAGCTGGTTGTCTTAACTATTTCTGGTGAGAGTCAGTGTGTTCACATAGCTCACATGGTGAAATCGGTGGAGGAAGTTTCATATGGATTTATTTTCACAGAATTGATTTATTCATTCACTATATGGGGCATTTGATTGCACAAGCACTTTATATTGTTTCTACATATAGTTGATGTTTATAGCTATATGAACTGTATATATGCACTTGTAGCGCTGCTGGAAAATTGTTATTTGTTTTTTCCCTTTTTGATTTGTAATTTTGTTTAAAGCAGCAGCTGACTGTTGAGAGACTCACAGTATCTATTGAGGGTATATTTGTCAAAAAGCGCGGTGTTCTTTCTATATTGTTTGCAAAGGATACCAATTATTTCATGAAGCACCGTTTAGTAGCATCATGCCATTTTCCCCAGGCGTTGAAGTATTTACATAGTGCACCCTTCTGTTCATATGTCATTTTTTCAGGAGCGAGTAGCTTATTGACTTTACTGGCCACTCCACTACATGGGAACTCCTGTAAAGACTCATTTTAGTACCACCATTCTGCAAGCCTCAGACAACTACAGTTACTGCTTATGTTGTATATAGATCTAAATTAGCTAAATCAAAATCTCCTCATATGCAATATGAGTTACTAATATGTGTACAAAGAATTGTATTTATTTTGGTAATCACAAATTCCCATTATGGTAACATGAGAAATTTTAAATGTATGCTTCTGAGTTATTCAACTCCTTTGCAACATCAACATGCTCTCTTTGGCTGTATGCACCAGTAGTGGGTGCAGGCCAAGCCGGGCTTGTTCTGCTCTTCAGTCTCTTTTTACTTACATCAGTCTTATGATTGTCCTTTTGGGTGAAATATAGTTTAACTGAATCTTGAAGAGATGTAAAGTGAACCTGTTAACCATTAAATATGTTTAAAAATCCTGCTTCAAAGCAGGTACACTGTATGGTCAATGTTTTGTGGAGACCTGACTTTCACACCTTCAAATACACGTGGAAACCTCTTCAAGTTGCTGAGTTTTGGTGTTTCCAGTGAAGTGTTCTGTTAATGCAACAGCATACATACAAAGACAATTTTGCTCTGAAGCAACATTTTTGAGAAGGTTCCTTTACTTTTCAGCATGACTGTGCACAAAGCCAGCTCCATAATGACATGGCTTGATGGGTTTACTGTAGAGCACTGGTCTCTGCGGCCCAGGGGTTGGATGTGGCACTTTGCTTGCTTTTATTCAGCCCTTGGGGCACTATTCCATCCACTGGCACCAACAATTGGGCATATGACACCAAAGAAGGGACACAATTCCTCCAAATGACACGGACAACTGGGCAAAATTCCTCATAATGGCACAAACAATGGGGCACAATTACTCCCGCTGATACCAACAATGGGGCACTATTCCTACCACTGATTTTCGGCCATTGAGGCCATTTTCTACTCCAACTGGCCTCAGTCTGACCCCCCCACCATACACACACACAGTCTAAAGGAATGTATACTTTTGCAGTTTGGAGAATCCTGCTGAAGAGGAACTCAAGTGGCCTGCAATTCCCCAGACCTCAAGTTTATTGAACACACTTGGTGTAGGGTGTTAGCTCACCTTTTTGTTTTTTTTCTAAAACAGTAAACTAACACTTTAACTGTTATCAGTTGGTTAAGGGTTGGGTAACTTATAGAGACCATCTGGGCAAGAGCATTATTTATTTCTGTGCTGAAAGCTTGTGTACCACACCTTTCCTTGTTTTGCCAGATCTCATAAAGCATTGCACTGCTTTTTTTTATTAAACGAAATTGTTTTGTCATTAACTATGGAATCTTTAACAATGCCAGTCCAGCACTTGCTGCATACTACTGTTGTGCAGCTTACCTACTGACGCTGTGCACGCTGGTAGGTGCAGGATTTAGAGACATGGAGATATACTGTATCCTGCAGGGGCAGGTTACAGGGGGGTCGTATGATGCAGTCTGCAATGTATTTTTTATATTGATTGACTGTTGCATAGAGGTGGGGGCACGTGCACATCTGTCTACAATGCTGTGCAATATATATTTCACACTCCTTACACTGATCTATGCAAACTACAAATCCTATCAGTGGCAGCACATGCATTAGGGGCACACAGGCGCCACCCTCCCATCCATGCATCTGGCCCCCTGATCTACATACAGGGATACCGGATGCATGGATTCCAATGGGGGTGTGTGTTTTTGAAGCATGTGATTAGAGCCAGAGGTTCTAATCAGCTTCAAAAAAGGGTGGGCTCCGGGCGCAGAGCACTGTGCCCCGGAGCCTACCCAGTTGTGTGATGATAACGAATGAATATTGCACTGATCCTCCTCCCAACCAATCGGGAAGCGGGTCTGAGACCGATTGGCTGAAAGTACAGATGATCCTATTGGATGCCTAGGAGGAGGAGAGAAAAGACACACGGCGTCTCTATGAGAGGATACCAGAGCCACTGCCTGGGACACAGCTTGCTGCCCATCACCCGCTGCCTGACCCACCACTAAGATGGGGTAAGTGCCACTGGGCGCCGGGGGGTTTTGGGGGGTGCTGGCCCGGGGGGTGGGTGCTGGAACAGTCCATGCTGGGGGGGGTGTTGGTTTATTGCCCCCCCAAAAAACAAACATGTGCCACCACTGAATCCCATAGTCCATCTCGGGAGTGAGCAATAGAGGGTGGCCACATTTCTACATATAGTGGCATTATGGAGAACAAACATAGCCTCCACCTAACCAGGAAATTTGGAGCAGGCTGAGAGAAATAGAATACATACTTAAATCCATTTTTTTTAACAGAATTTTGTGTCACTTTAACTGTACACTGTGCTCTATAATATACCCATATACTCTACTCTGTGCACTGTACTGTGCATGTCATATTCCACACCACTTAAAGTGGTTGTCAACCACTTTAACCTACAGGTAAGCCTAGAATAAGGCTTACTTGTAGGTGCCCTGCATATCTCCCAAACCTGCACGGTTCGGGAGATATGCAGTGTTTTGCATGTGCCGACGTCATGTTGGCCTTCGTGCCGTATCTCCATTGACCCTGTGCCGTGACTGACAGAGCCGGAGTCGCGGCCCCGGAAGGAAGAGGGGCAGAAGATGGATGCGGCCTTGAGTGGGGACATTGATGGACACCACAGGCTTCGTTTCCAGGTAAGTGGCGATGCATAGTAGCCCATTATGCTTCTACTTTACAGGCTTTTATTGAAGAAGTAAACCCCCTTTAGGACCAGAGCACTTTTTGCAATTCGGCACTGCGTCGCTTTAGCTGACAATTGCGCGGTCGTGCGACGTTGTACCCAAACTAAATTAGCGTCCTTTTTTTCCCACAAACAGAGCTTTCTTTTGGTGATATTTGATCACCTCTGCATCATTCTGATCGCCGCTATAAACAAAAAAGAGCGACAATTTTGCAAAAAGAAAAAAATGTTTTCTTACTGTTTGCTAAAATACAAATCCAAAAAAATATATAAAAAAACTTTTTTTTTTCATCGGTTTTGGTCAATTTATATTCTTCCTTATAATTTTGGTAAAAAAAAATCGCAATCAGCGTTTATTGATTGGTTTGCGCAAAAGTTGCCGCGTTTACGAATGATGAGAATTAATTTCTGGGGTTTTTATTTTTTTTTAATTTTTTACTAGTAATGGCGGCGATCTGCGATTTTTAGTGGTACTGCGATATTGCAGCGGACATGTCAGACCATTTTGACACTTTTTTTGGGACCATTGGCATTTATACAGCAATCAATGCTATGAAAATGCACTGATTACTGTGTAAAGTCCATTGACAGTGAAGGGGTTAACCTGCAGGGGGCGCCCTAAGGGTTAACTGTGTTCCCTCAGTGTGTTCTAACTGTATGGGGGCTGGGCTGGCAGGGCAAGGGGAGTGATCACGGCTTCTATATACAGGAAGCCTGTGATCACAGCCCTTCCCCCTCTGTCAGAACGGAGATCCGTGTTTACATACTAGGACCTCCGTTCTTTCACTGCAGGCAGGGGAGGGCTGGGCCAGGGGGCAGGGTGGCAATTGCCCCCCAGGCCACCCTAACTTACATTCAAAATGGCCAACGGCCGCTGCCCACTCAAACTTTTTTTCTTCTTGTGGAGGAAGGAAGCAGGGGCGCAGCCACCAACTAACTGCAGGCAAAAGGGGGAGGGGGCACCCAGGGCCGGCTGTGCTGATGGGCACTGAAGAGCCTGCATTGATGGGCACTGATCAGGTTGCATTTGATAGGCACTGGTGAGGCTGAATTGATGGGCACTGGTGTAGCTGCATTGATGGGCACTGGTGAGGCTGCATTGATGGGCACTGATGAGGCTGCATTGGTGGGCATTGATGCATTATTTTTGTTAAACCTCCTTTGTTGCTATTGACATTAAATTATGTTACCACATTGTATCATATTTGTCTTGCTTCATAACATCAATATCTGTTCTAAAACCAGATGGGCATGGATGGGGAGCTGATTCGGTGGTTCAATGGGCCACTTGACTGGACTTGCCCCCCAGACATAAGGCTGCCAGCCCTCCCCTGACTGCAGGGGAGCCTCCAGCGGCGCGATTGCTCACAATACTAGTTATCGCGGCCGCCGCCGTCAATTCACAGCGGGCGGTCAGCAAGTGTTTAAAGAGAAGGGTTTTCAGGGATCGTCTGAAGATGGATAGATTAGGGGACACTCTGCTAAACTCTGTATACCACTGAACCTTGTACACTGTGCTGTATGTTTTATATTCCATACTGCTCCACTCAGTACACTGTGCTTTACAATATATACTTCACACTGCTGAACTCAGCGCACTGTGCTGTACAATTTAGAATCCCCTTACCTCTGTACATTGTGTTGCGCAACATGTATTCCAAATTTTTTAACTCTGTACACTGTGCTGTACAATATATACTCCATATTATTTAACACTGTATACTGCGCTGTACAACATATATATTACACAATGCTCAACTCTATACTCTGCTGTACATTATATACTCCACTCTGCTAAACTCTGTACACCACTGAACTCTGTACACTGTGCTGTATGTTTTATATTCCATACTGCTCCACTCAGTATACTTTGCTGTACATTATATACTCCTAACTACTTCATTCAGTACAATGTGCTGTACAATATATACTCCACGCTGCTGAACTCAGTGCACTGTGCTGTAAAATATCTATCCCACACTCCTTACCTTTCTAAACTGCTGTGCAACATATATTCCAAAATGTTTAACTCTGTACACTGTGCTGTACAATATATACCGTATATACTCGCGTATATGCCGAGTTTTTTGACACTGATTTTGTGTCAAAAAACCGAGATTCGGCTTATACGCGAGTCAACAGCCGGTACGAGTTCGAGGGCACATTCCGCGGGCACCCGCGGCGGCTGAGAAGCATTCCAGGGATGCCGTCACGTCCGCTGACGGCCTGCTGGAGGGCGGAACTTCAGCTCAGTCACACTTGTGACGTGACTGGGCTAAAGGTAAGGGCAGAGGACACAGGCACTTCCTATGAATGGAATAAGGCTGCCCTGTCCTTCTTATATGTAAAAATATAAAGGAAAAAAAAACAGTTTGGCAATTCGATTAACGAACCATATTAACCCTTATTGTTTGTTGCTATATTTAATAAAGTAATTAAATATGGCATTGAACAATAAGGGTTAATATGGTCAGATATTCAAATGACAAAACTGTGTTTTTTTTTCTTTGCATTTGACATATGTGAAGAACACAGCAGCCTTATTCAATACATAGGAAGTAAGTATACTGTACTGTAAAAAACAAACAGTTGTACACACACACACTCCCGATTACATGCCCACTTCCTATGTTAGGATGTTTTACATTTACAGAGCTAGTTTACTGTTTTTATTTGAAATAAATATTGAAAAACATTTAACCTACTGATGCCTCATTGGGCATTTCCCACTTAGGCTTATACGCGAGTCAATACGTTTTCCCATATTTTTTGGGCAAAAGTAGGGGGTCGGCTTATACACGGGTCGACTTATACACAAGTATATACGGTACTCCACATTATTTAACACTGTATACTGCGATGTACAGCATATATATTCCACAATGCTCAACTCTATAATCTGCTGTACATTATATACTGCACTCTGCCAAACTCTGTACACCGTGCTGTATGTTTTATATTCCATACTGCTCCACTCAATACACTGTGCTGTATATTATATACTCCTAACTGCCCCATTAAATGCACTGTGCTATACATTAAATACTCAACACCACTCTGCTAAGTGCTATGTATACTGTGCTGCCCTCCGATTTTGGGGTGGAGGAACTTGACTGGCCTGCACAGAGTCCTGACTTTAACCCAGATAGAACACCTTTGGGATGAATTAGAGTGGAGACTGCGAGCCAGGCCTTCTCATCCAACATCAGTGCCTAACCTCACAAATGTGCTTCTGGAAGAACGGTCAAACATTCCCATAGACACTCCTAAACCTTGTGGACAGCCTTCCCAGAAGAGTTGAAGCTATCATAGCTGCAAAGGGTGGGCCAACTCAATAGTGAACCCTATGGACTAAGACTGGGATGCCATTAAAGTTCATGTGCGTGTAAAGGCCTGTAAATTTCACTAATGCTTTCTGGAGGTATCTGAGCTCCTGTAGATCATGAAAGCCACTGCTTGAAACTATTGCATCGAGTCCAACAAAATCTTTTTTCAGGACTTATAGAAGGCTCATAAAATGTTTACTCTCACGCCAGCCACCTCGTTTAGAAAAATTGTCCTCCTCAGAGCTAAACAACATTCACTCCCAGCCCCATCTTCTGTTCACTAACTTAGGCACTGTGAGGTCAAGCTCCATGACCTTGTCAAGGTTAGGAATGATTCTTGGCAATACGCAGAGGTTTGCAGTCATATGACTTGGTTTATTCCAGGTCATGTCATTTTATAAGCAGGGAGATCAAACCGGAATCTATAGAGGCAATTGCAAGAACACATGGAAGATACAATTTGGCCTGCTACCATAAAAAAATGTTCTATGTTTATTTCTGTTACACAAACACCTCATACTGTGTGTACACTGTGTATCTGTCATGGATTGGAGAACTTTGGTAATTAATGGTTGATGGACAGTAATGTCCACTTCCTTTATGCTACCAGTTTACTCAACTGATATCAGAAAGCCATAACCTTACAACAAAACTACTTTGCTGCATTGTAACCCTCTGAAGCTAACACATTTTTTTCTTTTGTCTCCTTTTTTTTCTTTATGTTCCTCCCAGCTCCTGTCTCACGTAGACGAGAGTGATGTCAGCCCAGGCCCAGTAGCCTCCTGGGATATCCTAGGAGCCATCATTGCCCACAAAGAGGATGGAGGAGAACCCAGCGGCTGCTAATGCATGGCAATGGACAAAAAAGTCCCTGCACTTTTTCCTTTTGTGGTGTGCTGCAGAGTGGATAAGTTAGCACTTACTGTATTATTACTGTATTATTACAGCACTTACTCTATACTTACTGCATTAAGGTACCATTCTAAATGAATGGTATCTCCATGAACCACACATAGTGCCATGTGTACCTTGCATTGTTACCACAGTGACACCAAAGATTCTTCTGTGCAGGAATGTCCACCTAAGAGACACCAATGGTAAGTAACATAAGTTCCTTACTAAATGGTGTTGACCTCCTAAACTGAGTGATCAAACAGCACTTTTAAACAACCATCCACTGGAACCATCAGTACTAGATGCCTGGCAGAGTATTTATGGCAGTCTCATAATAAGTATTGACAAGGCGTTTCTCATCATTATTCTATGGGTACTCCTCTCAATTGAATGCTCCACTCATAAGAAATGTAAAGATAAACAACTTCATGGTGTAGTATTTAGAGAGAGAATTTATTCAAATAAAAGATTGCACTCACATAATTAAAAGCCAAAATTCCTATCACCAATATTGTAAATCCGGATACAAAAACCACTCCATGATGCCGTCACACTTCATGTAGACTCCGCCCTACATGTTTCGTCATATGGTGATGTAGTCGGGCCCCTTCTGGTAAGAGCTTATGTTACTTACCATTGGTGTCTCTTGGGTGGATATTCCTGCACGGAGGAGTTTTTGGTGTCACTTTGCGGTTTGGAACTGCCTACTTCTTATACTTATATTTTTAACGATTCAGGATTTGTGATGAACTTTCTCCACATAACTAATTTTCACTGATTAAGTGGACTTTATTTATAATTTGTTTGATTTTTTTATTTAAAGGTCACATATTTAAAATTGGATTAGTGCTGCAGTCAACAAATCGTGCTAGCTTATTTCTCTGTGTGCAGGTGTTATTGATAATAATTATTACCACACAGCATAGGTGTATTAATTATGCTATTGTGCATATGTGCCCTCCGGATAACATGTATAAGATCCCGTTCACACTGCAGAGCCACTAAAACAGCGCTAAAGCAGTGGTCGTTTTTGCCGTGCTTTAGCGGCAGTATCCGGAAAACTTGCAAAAAGAGTGTAAAAAGTCCAGTTTTGCGGCACTTTCGAAGCGCTGCCCATTCATTTCAATGGGCAGGGGCATTTTTGGGAGCGTTATTTACATCGCTCCCATCCCGCCCCAAAGATGCTGCTTGCAGCACTTTTTCTAACAACCCGCAAGTGCACCTCCCTGAAAGCACACACTGCTTAGAATGGGAGGCAGTTTTCAGGCGCTTTTTAGAGGCTATTTCTAGTGCTAAAATGCCTGAAAACTCCCTTCATTTGAAAAGGGTCTAAAGTTTGTAGGAGACTTGAAACCACCATGGTTTAAACGTTTAGAAAGACTGCTCTAACTAACCTTTTTCTCCAGCCTTGAATTTTACTTCTGCATTTTTTTTGGAGATAACAGAAACAAGGAAGGAAATAATAAGAGGACACAGCTGGGGAACATCATCCATCTAACAGTAGTTCTTTCTTTGAAAATTTGTACAAGTTACAATGCAGCTCAACACAACATTGCAAACAGGTTTTATATTGTCTGTCTACCTTAGGCCTCATTCACACTGGACATTTTACCACTTTTCATGAGATTCTGGTATTTTCATGCGAGCAGAAGGCACAAGAGCACCATCCAGCCCCACTGTGGTAGCACTTAAACTCTAGGAGGGGCTGAAAGTTGCTGCGGCCTGACCGTGCACCAAGTGGTTCTAACATTTAGGACAGTATGTGCCCAGGGACGATTGCCCAGAATGCAGACTTCTTTTGTTCTGGTCATTCATCCCTGGACACATACTGCCCTAAACATTGGTACCACTTGGTGCACCATCCAGCCATGGCAGCTTTCAGCCCCTCAGCAGGGCTGGATGTTGTCCCTGTGCCTCCTGTTTCCATGAAAACGCCAAAATCTCATGCACAGGGGCTACATGCCCAGTGGGTATGAGGCATAATAGTCCCTCAGCTGCAAAATAAATGCATACATATTTTGTGTGCACCCTGAATGCATTCTTTCTGTTTGTGGGCAGGGAGATCCAACACATGTATTTAGTTAACAGTAGAGGGGTGGGGGGGGAGGGGGGCAGGGGGGTGCAATCTAAGATTAGATAAGATAAAGATTGAACTTGAGGCATGTATGAACTCCAACTTTAATGGTACTCTTTGATGGGTCTAAGACCACTAGAAGTGACATCAGTGTTGCCAGTGAAGACAGCTGTAACCAATGAGATAAGGAATAGAGGCATGGGACACAGTGTGAAGCTGTACCTAAAAGGAACAATGTACAGTGAGTTTCCAATATACTGGCCAGGTAGCACTGAGTTACAAGGGTACAGATATAACTACGACCTCAAATTGGCTCTTTGTTCTTGGACCCTCTGAAATCTATTGTACAATTTATCTACCTGTGTCCCCGCATGCAATACAGGGCTATGGATTCTGCCGTGAACTTGGTTCTCTGATGTTATCATGCCCAGTGTAGAATCTATAGTCCTGCATTGGATGTCGTGACACTGAGGGACAATCCACTGCTGGAGCACAGGGTAGTAGAGGAGTGCACCGCCTGCTTGAGGAGAGTAGGATTAGGTAGGTAAAACTGCTCTTCCTGGTCCCCTAGATCTAAATAAGCATTTAACTCTTGTGGTGCAGAGGCAGCCCCATTGCAAGGGAGATGTTTTCCTTTTCCTGGAGATAAGCTTAAGGCTTCGGGTTTCCCAGATTCCCAGTAGATTCTTCCAATCCCTTGTTGAGCCTTTTTTTTATAATTATAAGATAAAATTCCCCCATAAAGATGGCTATAGATTTCTACACCATCACTCTCTGTAACACTGGCCCTCTTTTTTTAATTGCCTTTGTATTGCAATTTGCTGGGTGTGCAGCTAAATTGGGACAGCATATGTTTTCTACGTTCATCTTGTGAGCAAATATATCTCACTTATCTCAATGTCACACTATGCTGTATTGATAGTAAACTCTATGTCCCTATAAACTTGACTGTGCACTTCGATATCCAACTATCAATAATGTGATTTTATTTTTGCAGGAAATTAGTACTGTTGACATTCCCTATAACAACCAATACTGCCACAGGCAATAAAGAGAACTAACACTCGACTGGTTCCATAAAGGGTATACTTTCACTCTATCAAAGCAGGTTAGCTCAACAGTAGTAGTTCCTATGGCCGAGAGCCCTTGTAATAAACAATGCTATAGCAGCAGCAAAGATCAGGTGTCTCCCTTCAGGATTACCTGCATTTGGTCAAGATTCACATCATAACCACTTTTCTGACTGCCACTCGGACCTTTCTCATGTGTAAAGTGGTGGAAAAACCTATTCAGATATCGTATTTTGGGAACAAAAGGGGTTCGTTCCTTGTCTTATGGCCTGCATGTTCAGTTACTCAAAGGGTAGAAGACAGTTGATCTGTAGGAAATCCAGGCAGCAAGCATTTTCAAATAAGTTAGCAATAAAACCCTACAGGTTTCTCACAGCACAAAGTAATTAGGTGGATCTGGCACTCCTCAAATAATATAGACCAGTGTTTCTCAACTACAGTCCTCAAGGTGCCCCAACAAGTCATGTTTTCAGGCTTTCCATTATTTTGTGATTTGATCACTTTCACTGCCTTAGTAACTACCACAGCAGTTTCATCTGAGGGAAATCCTGAAAACATGACCTGTTGGGGTGCCTTGAGGACTGGAGTTGAAAAACACTGATCTGGACCAGTGGCTGTCAACTTATGAGATATTGGGAGTCGCTGGCATCACCTGTCAGTTGCATATACTGTAATGTATGTATTGTAATGTATGTAATGCTAGTGAGCACTTTCAGAAACTGCAAACATACAACTTAAGGAAGAACTAAGGTCAAAATGAAGAAATCAATATGTTATGTACCTATACAGTCTGTTAAACATCTCACTGGTTGTTTTGCAAAAAGCAGTAAGGATTTTGAGATATCTACCTTGTCCCCTGCTCTCATGTTCACGTCCCTTAATGAGGAGACGACTTTACTTCCTGTTTCTCTAATTGCCTGTTGTCTCCTTTTGTGTGCTATCTCTCTTAAGAGCCGTCCTGACTAGAGTTGAGCAGACACCTGGATGTTCAGGTTCGGCGGGTTCGCCCAAACATCGCGAAAAAGTTCGCGTTTGGCTCGAACTTGACCCGAACTTGACCCCGAACCCCATTGAAGTCAATGGTGACCCAAACTTTTGGGCACAAAAATGGCTCTAAAAAAGTCCTGGAAAGGGCTAGAGGGCTGCAAAATGAAGCCAAATGGGGGTAAGAGTAGGACAAGTTCCCTGCAAACAAATGTGGATAGGGAAATAACTTAAAATCACATAAAAAAAAAAAAATGGAGGAGGAGGTGGATGTGGAGTAGGAGGTTGAGGAGGCGCTAACCGTGGCGGTGTAGGTGGTGGAAGTGGCGGTGGAGGAGGCGGAGGAGGAGGTAGCCAACACTGTTTTTTGTTTGTTTGTTTTTTTTCCTAATTGGGGTAGCCCCCAAAATATTGAGACATATTTAAAAAAAAAAAGGATATGTTCATTTAAGTATACCAATGGCTGTGTGAGGCCGGTATAAATGGCTATTCTGCACAAGGTACAGACAAGTCTTGTGGGATCCATGCCTGGTTCATTTTAATAAAGGTTAGCTTATCCACGTTGGCTGTGGACAGGCAGCTGCGCTTGTCTGTGATAACGCCCCCTGCCGTGCTAAACACATGTTCGGACAATACACTGGCTGCGGGGCAGGCCAGCACCTCCAAGTCATAAAGGGCAAGCTCAGGCCATGTGCCCAATTTGGAGACCCAGAAGTTGAATGCGGCAGACCTATCAGTCAGTACGTGTAGGCGTGTGCACACATACAGTTCCACCATGTTGCTGAAATTCTGCCTCCTGCTAAGATGTTGCCTATCAGCTGGTGGTGCTGTTTGTTGTGGCGTGCTGCTGACAAAGCTTTTCCACATTTCGGCCATGCTAACCCTGCCTTCTGAGGTGCTGGCGGTGCCACAGCTGCTTTGGCGACCTCTTCCTCCTCCTCTGCCTTTGCCTTGTGCTTCCACTGAGCCCCCGGTGTCATTTGGGAATGCCCTCAGCAGTGCTTCTACCAGCGTGCGCTTGTAGTCGCGCATCTTCCGATCACAATCCAGTGAGGTAATTAACTTCCTGCCGCCCGCGCCATAGCCGAATGACGGCTACAGCGCGGCTCTAAAATGCCGGGAGGACGTCAATAGACGTCCTCCCATTTGGCTTGTGCTGGGCGCGCTCCCGCGGGCGCGAGCGGCACGTGCACGCGCCGCTCGCGCCCGCGGGAGCGTGCCCGCGGGTCGGGCGGACCCGATGTCCGCCGGAGACCCGCGATCTCCTTTCAGAGAGGAGGAACGGGGAACCGCCGAAGTAAACACGGCGGTTCCCCATTCTGTGAATGGGACATAACAGATCTACTGATCCCTGTCACTGGGATCAGTTAGATCTGTTATGTCCCGACCAGCCCATCCCCCCCACAGTTAGAACACACCCAGGGAACATTGTTAACCCCTTCACTGCCCCCTGCTGGTTAACCCCTTCAGTGCCAATGACATTTATACAG
>BLSH010164298.1:1448731-1461063 GCA_018402905.1 Glandirana rugosa | reverse complement strand
GGGCAGGCAGTGTGGGGGCAGGCAGTGTGTAGTGGGAGTAGGCAGTGTGTAGTGGGGGTAGGCAGTGTGTAGGGGGACAGGCAGTGTGTGTGGGGGGGCAGTCAGTGTGTAGTGGGGGGCAGGCAGTGTGTGGGGGGGCAGTCAGTGTGTAGTGAGGATAGTCAGTGTGTAGAGGGGGGGCAGGCAGTGTGTATGGGGGCTGGCAGTGTGTAGTGGGGGGGGCAGGCAGTGTGTAGTGGGGGGGCAGGCAGTGTGTGGGGGGGCAAGCAGTGTGTAGGGCGGCAGGCAGTGTTTAGTGAGGATAGTCAGTGTGTAGAGGGTGGGACAGGCAGTGTGTAGTGGGGCCCCTGTCAGCAGATCCCAGCTGTATGTGAAGGTTAGGGAGCTGAAGCAATAGAGAGGGAGGGAATTCCTGTAGGGTAAACTTTTCAGTACTCACCGACCTCATGGCAAAGACACCCCAGGCTTCCATCTTGGCTCCTCCTACAGTCCAGCCCACTGCATCTTCAGGCAGAGCACTAATGTGTGAGTCAGCCACACCCCGTCCCGCCCACCAGCTCCATCATCCCAGGAGAATCAATTTTTCTAGGAGTGTCCTCAGGGGCTGGCAGCCCTAGGAAGCTGATCATCATCACAGAGCACTGAAGCCAGAGGGAATGTCTGTCGATCCCTCTTACAAGCCAATAGAGCGGAGGAGGGGGAGTTTTACACACAGCCTCCCCCGCACCACTGATCTGATCAATTTGTCAGGGGACAGGGAAAATGCAGGGGCCCCCCATGTAGCTGGGGCCCCGGGGCTTTGCCCAGGAGTGCCCGCTCATTAAGACGGCCCTGCTATCCCTCACACCAGCAGCAGGAACCTCTCCCTATACCAGTATGAGATGATTTTATAACGGTAATCTATCCCTCACATCAGCGGCAGGAACCTCTCCCTATACCAGTATGAGATGTTTTTATAACGCTAATCTATCCCTCACACCAGCGTCAGGAACCTCTCCCTATACCAGTATGAGATGATTTTATAACGGTAATCTGTCCCTCACAGCGGCAGCAGCATCCTCTCCCTACATTAGTCTGAGAGCATGTGACATGCAGCGCTACGTGACTGCAGCTCATATCGAGGCTGGGTCACATGATGCACTGGCCAATCACAGCCATGCCATTAGTAGGCATGGCTGTGATGGCTTCTAAGGGCAAACGAGTGAAACGCTTGTTGATTGGCTGCCCTGCAGCTATTCAACAGGCGCGAAAAAAGGCGCAAAAAAATACCCGAACCCGGACTTTTTCTCAAATGTCTGAGTTCGGGTTCAGGACACTGACACCCTAAAGTCCAGTACGAACCCAAACTTTACAGTTCGGGTTCGCTCAACTCTAGTCCTGACATCACTGGGGAGGTGCTCTTGTAGTACATGGAAAACTCAGGCGTTTTTGATGAGGCTCCACCCACGATCTGCTTGTGAAGCCCCGCCAACTCCCACCTATGTCCCGCCTTTGCCCGACCACTGCTCTGTCTATACAGGCTGATCCTAGCTTGTCTTTTCTTCTGTTAGTTTACCAATTACCAAAGGAGAACAGGCAGAGAGAAGCACACAGATTAATATAAAAATCTGTGTGCAAACAAACCTGTACTGACTTGTACTGTTTTACATAGCACACACCCAGCTATTGATTGACAGATAGAAGGCACGATGACTCTGGGAAATGTTGTTTCTTATGGGAGATACAGAAGCTAGTTCACTGAAAGGAAATGACATACCTACTCTGCAGAACTCCCCCACCATCACTAGTAGTATACAGCAAAGAAGGAATGAATAGGGGATTTGAGACCACAATTGCAGCTATATATGCACTGTGTAAATTGACGGCACCAATAAGTACCTGAAATAAATAAATAAAAATAAATATGGTAAGAAAATAATAATTTCAGTTATTATGTTTATTACCATGTGTAACTTTCAGGCATTTATATGAGGATTTACTAAAATGGGTATGTTGCCTTTAGTTGTACTTTAATTTATGGTCAAAGACTTTGGATCTGATATAGGATTCATAGTCAGAGACTTTGGACTTGGTACAGGATTTGTTGGAGACTACAGAGACTAGTAGAGATCACTGGGGGATGTTGACTGTTGAGATTACTAGACAGAGATAGGGGACATGCTACATGAGACTAGTAGAGTTCACTGCTTTTACTCCTTTACAAATCCATCTATACAGCCAATTGCTTCCTATTTTTCTTACTACCCAAAGTAAGTGTGCAGCAGTAGGGAAAATGGTGGCTGGGAGAACTCTGTATTTGCATTTTGTATTAAGTGATTGTTTTAATACAAAGGTCTAAATGTTCAGAAGACTGGTGTCCACTGGTTACTAATACTGCTGTGAGTTTACAGATTGGACCATGCTTTGATCAATGTGTCTAGTAATCACCAATCGCTCAACCAAGCACTCAACAATAATTCATTACATCTCCAGTTAAAGTACAATAATTATGGTGTGCGGTTTCTCTGTGTTATCATTCATGGTGGATGACTGAAGGACTTTGGAAGTCAATATTTCACCATTTCAACTTCTGTCGTCCATATGTTAATTAAGAAATATTGTCAGCTTGGCTTTGCTCAGTGGTAGGGCCTGTATGCCCTTGGGCAATGTAGTTCAGAAACAAGAGCAGTGTTCACATGCCTTCCAAGTGATCCTTCACGTCTCTGAAGCCTATAACACTGAGCATGGAGAAGTGGGGACACCTCTCTTTCTCCTTTCCTTAGGCGCTCTATCATTGCCTTGAACTGCAGAGTAAGTATCTTAATTAGATTCAGATGCAGCTCATTAACTTTTTACCCAGCCCCCCTTTCACAGAGATTTCTATAGAGATTAAGTCAATGGTTTGGTTAGGAACGCAGGTTTTATGACATATAGTTAAGAGCCATTGACGCGGTGTCCTCTAGAGAAGAAAGAGGCATTGCTAGATATAATGTCTTAGAGATAGATGCATTATGTCTGTGTATATGTATACGGTGGGTATGTGTGTGTATATACATATTTCACAAAAGTAAGTACACCCCTCACATTTTTGTAATGTTATTATACCTTTTCCTGTGACAACAATGAAGAAATGACACTTTGCTACAATGTAATGTAGTGAGTGTACAGCTTGTATAACAGTGTAAATTTTCTGTTTGCTCAAAATAACTCAACACACAGTCATTAATGTCTAAACCGCTAGCAACAAAAGTGAGTACACCCCTAAGTGAAAATGTCCAAATTGGGCCCAAAGTGTCAATATTTTGTGTGGCCCCCATTATTTTCCAGCACTGCCTTAAGCCTCGTGGGCATGGAGTTCACCAGAGCTTCACAGGTTGCCACTGGAGTCCTCTTCCACTTCTCCATGACGACATCACGTAGCTGGTGGATGTTAGAGACCTTACACTCCTCCACCTTCCATTTGAGAAGGCCCCACAGATGTTCAATAGGGTTTAGGTCTGGAGACATGCTTGGCCAGTCCACCACCTTTACCCTCAGCTTCTTTAGCAAGGCAGTGGTCGTCTTGGATGATGTGTTTAGGTTAATTATCATGTAGGAATACTGCCCTGCGGCCCAGACTCCGAAGGGGGGGAGAGATCATACTCTGCTTCAGTATGTCACAGTACATGTTGGCATTCATGGTTCCCTCAATGAACTGTAGCACTCCAGTGCCAGCAGCACTCATGCAGCCCCAGACCATGACACCTCTACCACCATGTTTGACTGTAGACAAGACACACTTGTCTTTGTACTCCTCACCTGGTTGCCACCACATACGCTTGACACCATCTGAACCAAATAAGTTTATCTTGGTCTCCTAAGACCACAGGACATGGTTCCAGTAATCAATGTCCTTAGTCTGCTTGTATTCAGCTGACTTTCTTGTGCATTATCTTTACAAGAGACTTCCTTCTGGGACGACAGCCATGCAGGCCAATTTGATGCAGTGTGCGGCGTATGGTCTGAGCACTGACAGGCTGACCCCCACCCATTTATCCTCTGCAGCAATGCTGGCAGCACTCATACGTCTGTTTCCCAAAGACAACCTCTGAATATGATGTTGAGTATGTGCACTCAACTTCTTTGGTCAACCATGTCAAGGCCTTTTCTGAGTGGAACCTGTCTTGTTAAACCACTGTATGGTCTTGGCCACCATGCTGCAGCTCAGTTTCAGGGTCTTGGTAATCTTCTTATAGCCTAGGTCATCTTTATGTAGAGCAACAATTTTTTTCAGATCTTTAGAGAGTTCTTTGCCATGAGGTACCATGTTGAACTTCCAGTGACCAGTATGAGAGAGTGAGAGCGATAACACCAAATTTGGCACACCTGTTCCCCATTCACACCTGAGACCTTGTAACACAAATGAGTCACATGACAATGGGGAGGGAAAATGGCTAATTGGGCAGAATTTGGACATTTTCAATTA
The DNA here is from genome assembly GCA_018402905.1 of Glandirana rugosa. NCBI lineage: Eukaryota > Metazoa > Chordata > Amphibia > Anura > Ranidae > Glandirana > Glandirana rugosa. Next base: position 1,456,619 of record BLSH010164298.1, on the reverse strand, counting down.
GGGGTGTACTCTCTTTTGTTGCCAGAGGTTTAGACATTAATGGCTGCATGTTGAGATATTTTGAGGGGACCGCAAATTTACACTGTTATACAAGCTGTACACTCACTACTTTACATTGTAGCAAAGTGTAATTTCTTTAGTGTTGTCACATGCAAAGATAGAATAAAATATTTACAATAATGTGAGGGGTGTACTCACTTTTGTGAGATACTGTATACATTTTATATCTAGTGATGCCTATTTTTGCTCGCATATACATAAATTATTATTAATATACAGGATTTATATAGCTCCAACAGTTTGTGCAGCGCTTTACAACATTAGGGCAGACAGCACAATTACAATACACTTCAATATAGGAGGAATCAGAGAGCCCTGCCCATTAGAGCTTACAAACTATGAGGGAGGGTCAAGGGATACGAAAGGGTAATACATGTGGGGATGAGCTGATGAAGAAAATAAAAGTGTAGTTGTTAGGTGGAGGCAGGATAGGCTTCTCTGAGGAGAAAAGTTTTCAGGGATCGCCTAAAAGTGGATAGATATTTTATACAGCCTGACAGATTGGGGTAGGGAATTCCAGAGGATGAGAGAGGCTCAGGAGAAGTCCTAGAGACGGATATGGGAGGAGTTGATGAGGGAGCTGGAGAGTAGGAGGTCCTGGGAGGAACGAAGGGGACAATTAGGTTGGTATTTTGAGACTAGGTTAGTGATGTAGTTGGGGGCAGAGTTGTGGCTTTGTAACTTATTGGTAGTATTTTGAATTTAATTCGTTGGGCGAGTGGCAGCCAGTGGAGGGATTGGCAGAGAGGGGTAGCAGACGCTGAGCGGTTTGTGAGGTGAATGAATCCGGCAGCAGCATTCATGATGGACTGAAGAGGAGATAGTCTACATAAAGGTAAGCCAGTGAGAGGGGAGTTGCAGTAGTCGAGGCGAGAGATAAACAGGGAGTGAATTAGGAGCTTTGTGGTGTCATTGGTTAGGAAAGGACATAGTTTAGAGATGTTGCATAGGTTAAGGCGGCAAGCTTTGGAAAGTGATTGGATGTGGGGCCAAAGGAGAGTTCGGAGTCCAGGATAACACCTAGCACCCTGGCATGTGGGGATGGGTGGATGGTTGTGCCATTGCTCTTGACAGAGAAGTCGGGGGAAGAGGCACGTGGGGGAGAAAATATTATGAGCTTGGTTTTGGACAAGTTGAGCTTGAGGAAGTGGTGTGACATCCAGTCAGATATATCTGTTAGTAAGTTAGTGATGCATGAAGAGACTGATGGAGTGAGCTGAGGAATGGAGAGATAGATTTGGGTGTCGTCAGTGTAAATAAATACATATAAACTGAGGGTTAATTATGTGAAAAGGGCAGAGCTTATCATAATTAGGAGTTGGTTCATTATCATCAAATAAAGGATTCAAGTTTGATTGAAACAGAAGTCCAGTTTAATGTCTCCTTAAATTTAATTTAGAAATATTCGAAGGTATGTATATGGGATCATTTATGCTAGAAGAGGTCCCTGCAGTGAAGTTGCAGGCTTAGTTTGCTTCCATAAAGCCCAACTCGATGCTACATTTTTTTGTAAATGCCCCCGCAAGTGTAAAATAGAAAAGCGGCTCAGGCTGCAATACTTACCTTTAATCTGTACCTGTTCCCCGAAGTACTCTCTTTTCACCACAAGATGTCCTTGGTATTCTGGTTTGAATCATATCCAGTGTCATTTAAACCAATGGACTGAGGACAGACTGTGAGTGCAGGATGTCCTGTGCTGAAGGGACATCACCATCAGCATCCACTATGTATTCCTTCAGAGAGCTCTCTGCATCATTGAAGACTACTCACTTCCAGGTGAAGACTGAAAAGGATGAGGATCCTATGGCATCATGTACCTGCCCTGAAAATGTTGGTAAACATATAAGTATAAAAAGATTGAGTTAAATACTGCTGAGGGTACCTTTGAGGAGGCTGGGGGGCACTAGGGCAGACAGATGTACATGGAGTTTGGCTTTAACATATGCCAGGTCTGTTTTAAAGGCAGTCGGGATTGGTCAATTATAATAATCTGCATATCTACTCTTAATATAATATGGTAGCCTAGGGGGCAGCTGTGCATGCTGTTATTCACTTCTTTTCATGTCAGAGTAGAAAGGTCAGATTAGCGTTAGACCATAAGGCCACCATGGAGGCTGCCTTGCCTTTTGCCTGAGCTCACAGCTGATAATTGACTCTCTGTCTGGGCATCTAGGGGAGGATAAAATTGTCAATTAAATCCTTTAATTTTGGCCAGCCTGAGACTCCTGCCCTAACATTTAGAAAATATAATAAACTTTTGCAACATTTCAAGAGTAGATATTCGAATTACATTTTCCTTCTGGTGACTGGTTCTCTTTAACCTTGATTCAATGTGTTTGTCACATTTTGTGCACTTAATTTAATTACATAAACTAAATAAAATTCCTGAACATCTGAAGTCAGTGTGCCATGAAATCCTACAAGAAGCTGCACAGTTACAGGAGAAGCCATTTTTCTTCCACCAGCAAAGACACATGAAGGATTTAAGAAAGTTTCAAAACAGTGTGCTTAAGATGTCGCTTAATGTATTTAACAGGATTTAACCTAAAAATACAACTTAAGACTAGAGCATTTTTTCTAGGTTAACTGCCTGACTTAGACGGCTTCATTAAATGTTCAATGACATAAAACCAGGTGGCAGTTGACACACTAAACCAGTCTAAGCAGGTCACAGTCTGTCTTGGTGTTAGTCATTTGCCTTGGGTCAGGAAGTAGAAGTAGGTCATGACTTGTTTTCTCCGACCATACGACTAGTTCTTGTGTCTCGTTTGTTGACATGCCTTTGTAGTATTAAACTGGGGCACCCAAATTTACTCTCCCGCCACAAACTGGGGAGATGAAACCACTAATAAGATGAGACACACGGCATACTTTCATGGTGGTTGTGGCTGGCGACGACTGCTTGGTTTTAAAAAATATAAAAATAGAAATGATAGATTACAGTGAATTTACCTTCAAAAAGGGAATCCAGATCACAAAAGGAAATATTTTCTGCTTCGTATAATGGTCACTAAATTACTTGCAAAATCTTTTATTTCCCTTTGAAACTAGTCCTCGGTCCTGCTGGTGTCCCTCAAGTTATTACAATATTGTCTGGCCTACAGCTGCTTCTCTTTGTGCATAGACACACATAGCGATGGGCCGAACACCCCCCGGTTCGGTTCGCACCAGAACACCGCGAACAGGCAATACTTTCGTGCGAACACGCAAACCTTCTTAAAGTCAATGGGACACAAACATGAAAAATCTAAATTTATATTTTTAACCACTTCAATACAGGACGTTTATACCCCCTTCCTGCCCAGACCAATTTTCAGCTTTCAGCGCTCTCACACTTTGAATCTCAATTACTCTCTCATGCTACACTGTACCCAAACAAAATTTGTATCATTTTTTTCACACAAATAGAGCTTTCTTTTGGTGGTATTTAAGAACCTCTGGGTTTTTTATTTTTTGCGACATAATTGAAAAAAGTGCGAAAATTTTGAAAAAAAAACACTTTTTTTTCGTTTCTGTGATAAAATTTTGCAAATAAGTAATTTTTGTCCATAAATTTTGGCCAAAACCTATACTTCTACCTATCTTTGGTAAAAATAACCCAAATAAGTGTATATTATTTGGTCTGTGTGAAAGTTATAGAGTCTACAAGCTATGGTGCAAATCATTGAAAATTGATCACACCTGATGCACTGATGGCCTGTCTCATTTCTTGAGGCCCTGAAATGTCGGGAAAGTACAAATGCCCCCCAAATTACCCCTTTTTGAAAAGTAGACATTCCAAGGTATTTAGTAAGAGGCATGCCGAGTTTTTTGAAGTTGTACTTTTTTCCCACAATTCTTTGGAAAATTACGAAATTATTATTTTATTTTTTTTGCACAAAATTGTCAAAACAACAAGTTATTTCTCACACACAGCATATGCATACTTCCAATTACACCCCAAAATACATTCTGCTACTATCCCCGAGTATGGCGATACCACATGTGTGAGACTTTTTCACAGCCTGACCACATAGAGAGGTCCAACATGCAGGGAGCACCGTCATGCATTCTAGGAGCAGAATTTTCACATCTAATTTCCTAACGACCTATTACACTTGTAACAAGTACTTGGGTACTCTAATGGACAGGTGACAGGTACACGGGTACTCTGATGGACTGGCGACAGGTACTCGGGTACTTTGATGGGCAGGTGACAGGTACTCGGGTACTTTGATGGACAGGTGACAGGTACTCGGGTACTTTGATGGACAGGTGACAGGTACTCTGATGGGCAGGTGACAGGTACTCGGGTACTCTGATGGGCAGGTGACAGGTACTCGGGTACTCTGGATGCAAGTTATTGCCATAAAAATTGTATGGGGACCCGGGTACTGCCCTAGGTTACATGTATCAATGCAAAAGAATGTTTTTAAAACAATCGTTTTTTCAGGAGCAGTGATTTTAATAATGCTGAGAGTGAAACAATAAAAATAAAATATTCCTTTAAATATCATGCCTGGGGGGTCCCCTTAGTCTGCCTGTAAAGTGACGCATCTGTGCATTGTCTAGAACAGTGTCAGAGCAAAATTACATTTATAAAGGAAAAATGTAATGTAAAATTGCCGCAGCTGAAATGTATTGCCAGCTTCCGGCAATATATATTAAAAATCACTGAAAAAAATTGCGTGGGGTCCCCCCCAGTCCATACCAGCCCCTTTTATGGATTTTACCAAAATTTAAAAAAAACCTGCATGGGGTACCCCCAAAATCCAGGCCCTTCGATCTTAATGGGGTACATTGTACCCATACCCATTCATCAAAAAAGGGGTGTAGTGTTACAAAAAACAGTAGGCGGTTTTTGACAAGTCCTTTATTAAAAATGTCTTCTTCTTTCTTCCACCGGTCTTCTCCCATCTTCTGCTTCCCCGCTTCTTCTTCTGGTCTTCTCTTCTTTCGGTCTTCCTCCGCTTCTTCCTTCCTCTCATCATCTTCTTCCTCCGGTGCCGCTCCCGCTGCCGACCAGAGGCGACTCCCAGAATGGGCAGTCTTCAGTTTGACAGTTATTTTATAGGTAACAGCGGGGCCACCCGGTGATGTAAACGGGTGACCTCACCCCCTCTGATGTCACATGACTCAGTTACGTCACCGGGTGGCCCCGCCCTTGCCTATAAAATAACTGTCAAACTGAAGACAGCTCATTCTGGGAGTCACCTCTGGTCAACAGCGGGAGCAGCGCCGGAGGAAGAAGGAGATGACAAGAGGAAGGAAGAAGCGGAGGAAGACTGAAAGAAGAAGGAGAAGATCAGAAGGAGAAGATGGAGGAAGACCGGAGGATGAAAGAAGAACAAGCGGGGGAAGGAGAAGACATTTTTAATAAAGGACTTGTCAAAAACTGCCTACTGTTTTTTTGTAACACTACACTCCTTTTTTTAGTGAATGGGTAGGTGTAATCATTCACATGGGGGGGGGCGGGATCTGGGAACCCCCTTGTTAAAGGGGGTTTCCAGATTCCGATAAGCCCCCCGCCTGCAGACCCCTGACTACCACCGGCCAGGGTTGTCGGGAAGAGGCCCTTGTCCCCATCAACATGGGGACAAGGTGCTCTGGGGGGACCCCAAAGCACCCTTCCCATGTTGAGGGCATGTGGCCTAGTATGGTTCAGAAGGGGGGCGCTCGCTCGTCCCCCCCCCATCCTTACCTGCCAGGTTGCATGCTCAGATAAGGTTCTGGTATGGATTTTGGGGGGACCCCCACGCCATTTTTTTAAAAAGTTTTCATACGGGGTTCCCCTTAAAAGCCATACCAGACCTGAGGGGCCTGGTTTGGATTTTGGGGGGGCCCCATGCAATTTTTTTAAAATGTTGGTGCAGAGTTTACCTTAAAATCCATACCAGACCCTAAGGGCCTTGTATGGATTTGGGGGGGGGACCCATGTGTTTTTTTTCCTAAATCTGTCATAGGGTTCCCCTTAACCACTTCAATACATTGTGTTATATATACTACACTGACTGCACCATATAGTCTGAACTTTATTACATATACTACGGGGACTGCACTCTATAAAATTGTAATGACATGTCCCTGTTAAATGTGCAGAAAAATTGGGCCTTGGATGTTGGTGGTGGCAGAACACTGTAACCCCTCACAGTTACTCTTGTTGGGCACAGGAACAGGCCCTGCTGTTGTAAATTATTTAAAAATTGGTAATGACATGCCTTAGTCAAACAAGTGCAGAAAAATTGGGCCTTGAGTGTTGGTGGTGGCATAACAGTGTAACCCCTCACCATTACTCTTGTTGGGTGCAGGAAATGGGCCCTGCTGTTGAAAATGATTTCAAAAATTGTAATGGCATGCCCCTGTTAAACAGATGCAGAAAATTGGACCTTGGGTATTGGTGGTGCCAGAACACTGTAACCCCTCATAGTTACTCTTGTTGGGTACAGGAATGGGCCCTGCTGTTGTAAATTAATTAAAAAATTGTAATGACATGCCCCAATTGAACAGGTGCAGAAAAATTGGGCCTTGGGTGTTGGTGGTGGCAGAACACTGTAACCCATCACAGTTACTCTTGTTGGGCGCAGAAAGTGGCCCTGCTGTTGTAAATTATTTTAAAAATTGTAATGACATGACCCTGTTAAACAGGTACAGAAATTTTGGGCCTTGGGCGTTAATGGTGCCCTAAGCACAAAATATTGTTGGAAGCTAGCATCATCAGGATTCAGAAGGAATAGGATAGGCAGCATAGGCAGTCTTCAAGGGATCCCAGATCCCTAGCAAATTCAATCAGTTACATTAGCATCGGGGGCTTGATAGCTGCTGATCCCAGACTGATTCATTTTTTATAAATGTGAGCCTATCAACGGAGTCTGTGGACAGAAGCACACTTTGATCCATTATGAACCCTCCAGCAGCACTGAATGTCCGTTCAGAAAGCACGCTGGATGCAGGACAGGCCAGTAGTTTGATTGCATATTGAGCAAGTTCCGGCCGGTAGTCCATCCTCAAGACCCAGTAACTCAGTGGATGCTCAGTTGGAAAGGTCTCCAAGTCTGCTTTTGCCCCTAGATATTCCTGCACCATATAATGCAGATGCTGCCCATGGTTGCTTGAACCTATCAGCCCTGGGCGCTGAGGACTAAAGAATTGTTTAAAGGCATTGGTCAGCCGGCCACCTTCTCCATCGCTCTTCCTCTGACCGTACAAAGCCTCAGAAACATTTTGTCCAGCACCAGTAAAAGGTAACCTCCCAGGGTCTGGAAAGGCATTGCACAAACTTTTCTTCAAGGTATCCTGAAGATGTTTCATCCTCTGCTACCTTTTTGAAGGCAGGATTAGCTCTGCAACTTTACCCTTGTAACATGGATCAAGAAGGGTTGGCAGCCAGTAACAATCCCTCTCCTGGATACCACAAACTCTTGTGTCTTTTCGCAGGTTTTGCAGAATCAGGGAGGCCATGCAGTGTAAGTTTGAGGAGGCGTGAGAGTCCTCTGGGTCAATGAGGATGACATTGTCAGGAACTACCTCCTCCCAGCCACGTACAACTCCTTGGGTTTCTGGGGACTGAAAACCATCCCTTGAAGTCTGATGGGTGTTATCCTCTACATCCATGCTGGATGTAGAGGATAATACATCCAGTATATATATATATATATATATATATATATATATATGTGTGTATACATACTGTACACCGCCAAATGCACTGTATATGTAGAATAAAAAAAGGAAGGTTCACTTCCATAGCCACATCCATAATCATATAGTTATAAGGCAAAACACGAGGGACAGATGGTCCCTCTAGTTCGGACTTTTAAGGCACTCCGTAATCATTATTATCGGTCATTGT
>BLSH010164298.1:1437556-1448721 GCA_018402905.1 Glandirana rugosa | reverse complement strand
TGTTACTGGCTATTATTACTAATGTGGGGGCAATGTTACTGGCTATTATTACTAGTGTGGGGGCAATGTTACTGGCTATTATTACTAATGTGGGAGCAATGTTACTGGCTATTATTACTAATGTGGGGGCAATGTTACTGGCTATTATTACTAGTGTGGGGGCAATGTTAAACTACTGGCTATTATTATTAGTGTGGGGGCAATGTTGCACTGGAACAGTGATGGTGATGACGAGTGGGGGGCAATGGTGGACATTACAGTGATGAGTGGGGGGCAATGGTGGACATTACAGTGATGAGTGGGGGCAATGGTGGACATTACATGATGAAAATATTCTACTACAGTATTTGGTTCAGAATTTTTTTTTCTAGATTTTCCTCCTTTAAAATTGGGTGCGTCTTATATTCCGGAGCGTCTTATACGGCGAAAAATACGGTACATACTGTACACCGCCAAATGCACTGTATATGTAGAATAAAAAAAGGAAGGTTCACTTCCATAGCCACATCCATAATCATATAGTTATAAGGCAAAACACGAGGGACAGATGGTCCCTCTAGTTCGGACTTTTAAGGCACTCCGTACTTGGATATATAAAACTACAAATTTTATTTATACAAAAATGATATCAAAAAGAAAAAAAGCGCAATAATTAAAAGCATGCATGTGATATCAGCATCATTTCATAATCGTTTTTGCATTTGTGTGAGAACCATAAGCCCCTGTGCGCCAACGCACCTTTCGCAAACTCGCTTCCTCAGGACCCATTCAGGGGTGATGGAAATGGAACAGAGGTCTCACAAACAGCGGGACGCACATGACAAAGAAAAATCTGCTTCCTATCCAGACTATGGAATTATTGGTGTAACAGGCTCTAGGAATTATGATTTATTGGACATTGGTATCTTTCTCTATGTGTACTCTAGTTGAATGGTGCCCCCTAGGGATTGCCAAATACATTACCTCATCTAATAAGTACCATATGATCTCATATAATTTTGAGGTGTATTCCCAATACTTTTGCTGTTTTTTCCAAAGTCTGGAAAGGAAGCAGCTTTTTTCCTTGTCATGTGCATGCGTCCCGCTTTTTGTGAGACCTCTGTTCCATTTCCATCAACCCTGAATGTGTCCTGAGGAAGCGAGTTTGCGAAACGTGCATTGGTGCACAGGGTTTATGGTTCTCACATAAATGCAACAACTATTATGAAATGATGCTGATATCACATGCATGCTTTTAATTATTCTGCTGTCTGTCTTTTTCATATATCATTTTTGTATAAATAAAATTTGTAGTTTTATATATCCAAGTCTGGAGTGCCTTAAAAGTCCAACCTAGTGGGACCATCTGTCCCTCCTTTTTTGCTTTATTACTGCACTGTATATATAGTCTACACTGGTTGCACTGTGTATATATATATATATATATATATATATATATATATATATATATATATATATATATACATATATATATTCTTACACTGCCTGCACTGACTGTATATAGGCTACACTGAATGCGCTGTATATATAGTCTACACTGAATACAGCGTATATATATATATATATATATGTGTGTATATATACTATCCTGTATCTCACAACAGTGAGTACACCCCTCACATTTTTATTATTATATTTTTTCATGTGACAACAATGAAGAAATGACACTTTGCTACAATGTAAAGTAGTGAGTGTACAGCTTGTATAACAGTGTAAATTTTCTGTCTCCTCAAAATAACTCAACACACAGCCATTCATTTTTAAACCTCTGGCAACAAAAGTGAGTACACCCCTAAGTGAAAATGTCCAAATTGGGCCCAAAGTATCAATATTTTGTGTGGACACCATTATTTTCCAGCACTTCTTTAACCCTCTTGGGCATGGAGTTCACAGCTTTCCACTGAAATCTTCTTCCACTCCTCCATGACGACATCACGGAGCTGGTGGATGTTAGAGAACTTGCGCTCATCAACCTTCTGTTTGAGGATGCCCCACAGATGCTCAATAGGGTTTAGGTCTGGAGACATGCTTGGCCAGTCTATCTCCTTTACCCACAGCTTCTTCAGCAAGTCAGTGGTCCTCTTGGAGGTGTGTTTGGGGTCATTATCATATTGGAATACTGCCCTGCGGCCCAGTCTCCGCAGGGAGGGGATCATGCTCTACTTCAGTATGTCACAGTACATGTTGGCATTCATGGTTTCCTCAATAAGTTGTAGCTCCCCAGTGCCTGCAGCACTCATGCAGCCCCAGACCATGACACTCCCACCACCATGCTTGACTGTAGGCAAGACACACTTGTCTTTGTACTCCTCACCTGGTTGCCGCCACTCACGCTTGACACCATCTGAACCAAATACATTTATTTTGGTCTCATCAGACCACGGGACATGGTTCCAGTAATCTATGTCCTTAGTCTGCTTGTCTTCAGCAAACTGTTTGCAAGCTTTCTTGTGCATCATCTTTAGAAGAGGCTTCCTTCTGGAACGACAGCCATGCAGACCAATTTGATGCAGTGTGTGTCATATGATCTGAGCACAGGCTGACCCCCACCCCTTTAACCTCTGCAGCAATGCTGGCAGCACTCATACATCTATTTCCCAAAGACAACCTCTTGATATTATGCTGAGCACGTGCACTCAACTTCTTTGGTCGACCATGGCGAGGCCTGTTCTGAGTGGAACCTGTCCTGTTAAACCACTGCATGGTGCTGCAGCTCAGTTTCAGTTCTTTGCCATAAGGTGCCATGTTGAACTTCTTGTGACCAGTATGAGAGAGTGAGAGTGATGACACCAAATTTAACTCACCTGCTCTCCATTCACACCTGAGACCTTGTAACACTAACAATTCACATGACACAGGGGAGGGAAAATGGCTAATTGGCCCAATTTGGACATTTTCACTTAGGGGTGTACTCACTTTTGTTGCCAGCGGTATATACATTAATAGCTGTGTGCTGAATTATTTTGAGGGGACAGCACATTTACACTGTTATACAAGCTGTACATTCACTACTTTACACTGTAGCAAAGTGTCATTTCTTCAGTTTTGTCACATAAAAAGATATAAAACAATTTTTACAAAAATGTGAGGAGTGTACTCAGTTTTGTGAGATACTGTATATTCTTATACTGCCTGCACTGACTGTATATACTCTACACTGAATGCACTGTATATATATATAGTCTACACTGAATGCAGCATATACGTATATATATATATACACAGTATCTCACAAAAGTGCGTACACCCATCACCTTTTTGTAAATATTTTATTATATCTTTTCATGTGACAACACTGAAGAAATGACACTTTGCTACAATGTAATGTAGTGAGTGTACAGCTTGTATAACAGTGTAAATTTGCTGTCCCCTCAAAATAACTCAATATCTCAAAATAACTGGGTGACACAGTGGTGTAGTGGATAGCACTTTCGCCTAGCAGCACAAGGGATGCTGGTTCGAATCCCAACCACGACACCACCTGCCTGGAGTTTGCATGTTCTCCCTGTGCCTGCGTGTGTTTCCTCTGCGTACTCCGGTTTCCTCCCACACTCCAAAGACATGCTGGTAGGTTAATTGGATCCTGTCTAAATTGGCCCTAGTATATGTATAAATGTGAGTCAAGGACCTTAGATTATAAGCTCCTTGAGGGTAGAGACTGATGTGAATGTACAATGTATATGTAAAGCGCTGTGTAAATTGATGGTGCTATATGAGTACTTGAAATAAAATAAATAAATAAAAAATAACTCAACACACAGTCATTAATGTCTAAACCGCTGCCAACAAAAGTGAGTACACCCCTTAGTCAAAATGTCAATATTTTGTGTGGCCCCCATTATTTTCCAGCACTGCCTTAACCCTCTTGGGCATGGAGTTCACCAGAGCTTCACAGGTTGCCACTGGAGTCCTCTTCCACTCCTCCATGACCACATCACAGAGGTGGTGGATGTTAGAGAACTTGCGCTCCTCCACCTTCCGTTTGAGGATGCCCCACAGATTCTCAATAGGGTTTAGGTCTGGAGACATGCTTAGCCAGTCCATCACCTTTTACCCTCAGCTTCTTTAGTAAGGCATTGGTCGTCTTGGAGGTGAGTTTGGGGTTGTTATCATGTTGGAATACTGCCCTGTGGCCCAGTCTCCGAAGGGATGGAATCATGCTCTGCTTCAGTATGTCACAGTACATGTTGGCATCCATGGTTCCCTCAATGAACTGTAGCTCCCCAGTGCCGGCAGCACTCATGCATTCCCAGACCATGACACTCCCACCACCATGCTTGACTGTAGGCAAAACACACTTGTCTTTTTACTCCTCACCTGGTTGTCTCCACACATGCTGGACACCGTCTGAACCAAATATGTTTATCTTGGTCCCATCAGACCACAGGACATGGTTCCAGTAATCCATGCCCTTAGTCTGCTTGTCTTCAGCAAACTGTTTGCAGACTTTCTTGTGCATAATCTTTAAAAGAGGCTTCCTTCTGGGACGACAGTATGAGAGAGTGAGAGCGATAAAACCAAATTTAACACACCTACTCTCCATTCACACCTGAGACCTTGTAAAACGAACGAGTCACATGACATTGGGGAGGGAAAATGGCTAATTGGGCCCAATTTGGACATTTTCACTTAGGAGTGTACTCACTTTTGTTGCCAGCGGTTTAGACATTAATGGCTGTGTGTTGAGTTATTTTGAAGGGACAGCAAATTTACACTGTTATACAAGCTGTACACTCACTACTTTACATTATAGCAAAGTGTCATTTCTTCAGTGTTGTCGCATGAAAAGAGATAATAAAAATTTTACAAAAATGTGAGGGGTGTACTCACTTTTCTGAGATACTCTCTCTCTCTCTCTCTCTATATATATATATATATATACTATACTGTATATATATATATTCCTACATTGCCTACACTGACTGTATATAGACTACACTGTATCTATATACTACACTGCCTGCAATGACTGTATATAGAGTAGCTACACTGTATCTATATACTACAGTGCCTACACGCCACTAACTAACCTAGCTAAACTAGCTAAATTTTCCAGTCTCCACTTCCACACACTACCTACGGCCTCTGTTCAAGCGGCCACATATAGTGTGGGGCATGGACTGAGACACCTGAGCCATGATTGGCCAAAGGCACTTTGGCCAATCATGGCTCTCACAGCAGAGTGTGCCGTGATTGGCCAAAGCATGCAGGTCATGTGCATGCTTTGGCCACTCAGCGGGTGTCATTCCCTGTGGTCTCGCACTGCATTATGGGGCACTCGAATTTGCCGTAAACGCACCATAATGCTCTAAATATTGCGAAAAGGCGAACACGCAATGTTTGGGTCGAACTTACGTTCGACTCGAACATCGGGCCCATCCCTAGACACACAAGGTAACTGCTCCAGGGGAAATCCAGTCAGCTGCAATTGAACCAGCATTAGGTGGGGTGCATGCCTTGTGGCTGCTGCAGACTCAGATATGAATGAAAGATTGGAAATCTTTGATGAAGCACGCTAGCCATGTGAAATGCGTCACCTTTTGCCCTGCCATTTGCCGTTGATATTGCTTGTCCATTCATACTTCTCTTTGTGGTCTCTACCTTGCCTCTTTGAAACATTAAAATTTGTGCACACCCTACATCTTCCGCAATGGGTGAAACATGACACAGGGTTCTTTGTACTTAAAGCGGAGTTCCATCCTAAAGTGGAACTTCCGCTCATCTGCCCCCCCCCCCCCTCTGGTGCCACATTTGGCACCTTTCAGGGGTGAGGTGAGAACGGGTACCTGTTTTTGACACGTATCCTTTCCCACTTCCAGAGATAGCGCTGTTAGGCCCCCCTCCTCCTTCCTCCACTGCCGGTGTTCTATTAGAATACCACTACCCATGAGAATAGGTAATGGAAGTGACATTCCGTCACCGCCATCTTGGTACACCCTGCACTCGGCCTTAGTAAACCTGCAGTCAGAAGGCAGTAGCAGACATCTTTTTACACCCAGCCAAGTCTTGCACTTCACAATTATTTTTGCCAGTAAATTGAGCTTATATGGTGAAACACAGTATTTGGAAATCCATTACACTGTATTGATGTTAAATTTTAAAAGCAGCTGCAAGCCTTCTGATTTCACAGGTTTACTAATCTGACAGAACACTGCTGCTTTTAAAATTCAACATCAAAAGATTCTGATGGATTTCAAAGTACTGTATTTCACTTGCAATACTGGTAAAAATAAGTGTGAAATGCAAGACTTGGCTGGGTGTAAATAGATTTCCTTTGCCGCCTTCTGACTGCAGGCAGTGTGCGTGTACCAAGATGGCGGTGACGGAACGTCACTTCCGTTACCTATTCTGATGGGTAGCAGTATTCTGATAGAACACCGGGGCAATTAGAAAGAGCAGCGCAATGCGTGCATGAACAGTAGGGAACGACTGTGAAGCTGAAAGGCTTCCCTGCCAGTTTCCCTTACCAGGAATAGTGGCGGCAGCACCCGACAGCCGATCCGAAAATGGCTGAGGTGCCAACATCGCGGGAACCCTGGACAGGTAAGTGTCTTAATATTAAAAGTAAGCAGATACAGTATTTGCAGCTGCTGACTATTAATTTTTTCGTGGGGTGGGGGTGGGGTGCAGAACACCCCTTTAATCTACCCCTAGCCCCAGCCAAAGATGAGCCCATACTTACCTTTCTTTCACTCCCTTGATATTAAATTCAGCTCCCAGAGCCAAAGAAAATACCCAGCATTAAAGATGAGCTATCAGCCCTGCACTGTACGTGGAGGAGCCAAGCATGTTACCACAGCTGAGAGTACCCTTATAGACGTGGCAGGGCTGAACTGTTCGCATGGAGGAGGAAGCCTACTGCAGCCGGGAATATGGTAAGTATTACTTTTTAAGTAAATAAACGTATCAAGCTTTTAACCACTGCAGTGTGGGGCGCCCACTGGAAGTGAATGTTTCATAATTCAGCTTTTAACCACTCTGTGTGATAGCACTGGACCAGTCATTTTTTCTATTCTCCACCATCTGACCACCAGCTTCCCCATTTACCACTCCCTGAAGGAAAGAACCAAGGGAACCAAGGGAAACACCAACTCCTGATCACCGTTCCTTTTTGAGATCTAATCCATTTCCAAATGAGGAGCACCTTCTCCCCTACTCTTTACTGTGTGAACCCCTCTGCAGCCACTCCCCAAATGGGGAGTAAGACAACCTCCAGCAGGCCTTTCTTGTCCTCAGCTCATCGGTCTGCAGGACCCAGAGCCCCAGCCCCACTCAAATAATGGAGGGACTCCCAGATGCCATTTAGAGAAGAGAGAAACAACCCTTAAAGGGACCCAGGCTAAACTCCACTTGCTTACACATGGATGTTGAGAAGAGTCAGAAAGTTCTTTATAGTCTAGTAAACTTGAACACCTTTCTCCTTTATAGTGATCTGCACCGATGAAAGATTTTTACCTACATTTGTAGATAAAGCAGACTGCATGCATGCTTCAGTAGAGCATTTTATCACCAGTTTTTACATTAACTACTTCAATACCAGGCACTTAGAGCACTTCCCTACCAGACCAATTTTCAGCTTTCAGCGCTGTTGCATTTTGAATGACAATTTCGCGGTCATGCGATGCTGTACCAAAGCTAATTTTTTATCATTTTTTCCCCCACAAATAGAGCTTTCTTTTTGTGGTATTTGATCACCTCTGGGGTTTTTAATTTTTTGCGCTACAAATAAAAAAAGACCGAAAATTTTGAAATTATTTTTTTTCTGTCACAAAACCTTGTAAATAAATAAGATTTCTCCTTCACTGATGGGCACTGATGAGGCTGCACTGATGGGCACTGATGATGTGGCACTTATATACAGCACTGATAGGCGGCACTGATAAGCAGCACTGATGGGCACTGATAAGCGGCATTGATAGGCACTCATAGACGGCATTGATGAGCACTGGTGGCCACTGATAGGCGGCACTGGTATCGCAGCAGCTATAGGGATGGCACTGGCAAGCATCACAGATGGGCACAGTGCCATCCCTATTGGGCATTGTGTGCCCCTTACCTGGTAGTCTAGGGTGGCATCCCTGGTGGTCCCTGGGTGGAATCACTGTGTGGGCTCCCTGGTGGTCCTAGTCGGATCCCCGGTGGTCCAGTGTGGCGATCTGAGGAGGGGCTGTGCTGAAAAACAATCAGCACAGACCCTCCTGTCAGGAGAGCCACCGATCGGCAAAGCGATCGGCAGACGCGACTAAAGGAAAAGCGACTATACGGTTTTTCCTGTTTACACTGTGATCAGCCGTGATTCGTCATGGTCAATCACATGGTAAAGAGCTTCTGACAAAAGCCCATTACCTAGATCGGAGACTGACACAACACACCACCGATCGCCGCACTACGTGGCCCGGCGGGCGCGCACCAGCATGTTATCCTGCTGGACGTCATATGACGCCCAGTCAGGATAACTCAACCCCTTCCCAGCCGTCATTCTGCATATGGCGGTAGGGAAGTGGTTAATAATCACATGACACAAGGTGCAGAGATTTTGCAGAGGGGTGTAACTCTTTTAGCAAGGCCTAGGGCTGGTTTGTAAGCAGGTTAAGTTTAATGCTGCCCCGACTGGGAGGTTTAGAGTTAACATGCTTCCTGGGTCTTTCTTGGCAGGCTTTCTTGAGTCCGATCCGGGGGTGTGCATAGTATAATGTAGCCGTTGCCGGAGTCTGTCTGTCCAGCCTATTGCCAACTCCGAAGCACCTTTGGATTCATGGATAAAGAACCTTCTATAGTGTATGGGACCACTGATATCCACACATCGCCTGAAGATACCAATTCTGTAGGTCTGCCATAATGGACTCTATCCTGTGCAGGTATTCTGGGGCAGCTACAAGCCTGAGTTAGGGATTAGGGATGTTAGTAAAAGACTGTGCACTTTGTTTTGTATGCTGAAAGATTTAGTAAAGCTTTTGAAACTTTGTCCTTGTCTGGTCTGAAGTTATTAAAGGAGTGTAATACAAGTAACTGACACACATAGTTCACAGTTGGGTCAGTTAAGACCCACTGGGTTATAAAGATAGCGGTGCAAGAGTTAATACAGGGCGAAGACACAAGTGGTTACCAAGGGTAGCAAAGGTTTCTCTAACAGCCTGTGGTAAGTGTGTACATGTGGCAGGTGGGATAGCCTCTTGCAAGAGCAGTTGTTGGCACACTTTCCATGAGCTATGGGAGCAGACCAGCACTGCAGAGGTCCTCAGCCTGTGCATAGGTAAGGAAGAGGAAGAGTTAAGTGAGTGCGCGTATGGAGCTTGCACCAGGTGTTCGGCGAGACCCATTCTGTTGCTGGGAGTGAGGAGGCGGAGACCTTGGGGTAGGCCTCGTATGTGACCCACACTTTGTGGCCAACATGGAGGAAGTGTCACCCGCCTACCCCTTATAGGTTGTATGCAGGGAAAAAACAAAAAACAGAATGCGTATTTGTGCAAATATAATTTCATGTGGGCAGTACCAGGGTGGGAATTAAGGTGTGTGTAAAGCTCCAAGTTATTTTTCTGTATGTTTGGCATCATTCCTCACTGTGTTCTGTTTTCTTAAAGCGTATTTGAACTCTAAAAAAGGTAGGATTTTTTGACAGATGAGACCCTGTTGGTTTCTTCTACAATAAATGCTTCTCACTGCCTGTCAGTGTAAATGTACAATGAGTCACATATGCACAGCTCCGCGTATATTTACGGCACCGCTCTGTGACATGATCATGTCCTGTGCACATGCATGAGAGTGATGTCATCTTGGCCCGGCAAGTCAAGCTGCTGAAGAGTCTGAACCTAGAAGGAAGAATAGGAAAAGATGGAAGCACCAGTGACAGCTGAGAGTGCTGACACCACATTGATGGAGTGAATCGCTTTGCAGGTAAGTTAGCCATATTGTGCTAATATGCTGTACATTCTAGTACATTATGGCATAAAGCTCCCAGGGGCATTCGTTAACTACTCACAGACCAACAATGTACCGGTATGTCGCTGAATTGGAAGGGTGATATCTCGGTCATCACTGCAGCTGAGATACAACTTCTTTTTAAGCTGGCGATTCTAAAGCTGCTAAAAGTAATCTGAACAAGTAAAGAGCCACTGGATTACTTTTACAGGTGGCGGAAGATATCTCCATAAAGAGAACTGCAACAACCATGGACTTTATAGTCACCAAGATGTACAAATTTTTTTTATAAAAATATAACGACTTTTAATTCATATTCATAAGCGCCGAACCGCTTCCTCTGGAACTTGAGTAATTTTTCTGTATAATAAAATAATAAATAAAGAAAAAAATGCAAAATGAAAAACTAGTACAAAACATATATTCAATACATATAGTAGCAATGGTTCGCCATCCCGGTTAGTGCCATAACTAATACCATCCACAAGTGCAGACAAGATGGCGTAGTGGATGTTGGGATGCAAGCATAAATGCAGACCACCACCAGGAGGCACCTCAAGGGCCACAAAATGTCCATCAGCAGGAAAAGGGACAGTCTAAATAAATAAATAACCTGATCTACAGTTCAGATTGTGGGTAAACGGGATAGGAAAGGGAACAACAAGGAAAACCACACAAAAAAGGAGGGGAAGGGGGAAAGGGGAAAACCCTGATCATCACATGCCTGAGGAAGGGGTCCTTTGTGACTCAGAAAAGTTGCACTCTCTTGCTTTGGACTGAAGATCCATGGTGTGCTGGCAAATATATTCATTATTAGTGTTGAGCGAACCCGGACTGTAACGTTCGGGTCCGTACCGAACTTTTGGGTGTCCGTGGCACGGACCCGGACCCGGACATTTCAAAAATCGTTCGGGTAACTTTACAGGCCCAGGCCCAGGCACGGTGCCTGTGGGTTTTCAAGCCATGCCTGGGCTTGCAATGTCAGGCCCAAGCGAGTTGTGATTATTACTTATATAAACGGTCGTGTGGTACCTAGAAGTCAGGTTTCGTTCTCTCACGTTGAAAAGACTCAGTGTTTCCTGGGGAAGGAGTCCGTACACTACTAGTCCCAAAAGGGGAAAGGGGGAAGGGGAGGAAAAAACACACCAAAAGGAACAACAAGGGAAAGGATAGGGCAAATGGGTGTTAGACTTGACATCTAGTCCAATAAATAAATAAATCTGACAGGGAAAAGGACGACTACCTGT
>BLSH010164298.1:1356063-1371142 GCA_018402905.1 Glandirana rugosa | reverse complement strand
CAACCTATCACTAGGCAATGCAGGCTTATTTAAACATGCATTGGCAATTGCTGTAGCCTATGCAGACTAAGATTTCATATAAACTTGGACTTTAAAATAAGTAAATATTGGCTAAATGCAGAAGGCATGTGCACTCTTACTTTACCCACTTGTCTACTGGGCATTTTTACCCCCTTCCTGCCCAGGCCAATTTTTAGCTTTCAGCGCTGTCACACTTTGAATGACAATTGCGCGGTCAGGCAACGCTGTGCCCAAGCAAAATTTTTTATAATTTTTTGAGACAGATAGAGTTTTCTTTTGTTGGTATTTAATCACCACTGATGGGCACTGATGAGGTCTCACTGATGAGGAGGCACTAATATGCAGCACCGATGAGCACTGATAGGCAGC
Source organism: Glandirana rugosa (assembly GCA_018402905.1). NCBI lineage: Eukaryota > Metazoa > Chordata > Amphibia > Anura > Ranidae > Glandirana > Glandirana rugosa. The sequence continues at coordinate 1,370,752 of BLSH010164298.1, read as the reverse complement.
ACTGATGAGCACTGATAGCAGGCACTGATGGGCACTGATAGGCAGCACTGATGAGCAGGCACTGATGGGCACTTAAAAGGCAACACTGACTGGCATTACTGTTGGGCACTGATTGGCATTACTGCTGAACACTGATAGGTGGCACTGATGAGCACTGATAGGTGCCACTTATAGGCGTTGATAGGCGGCACTTATGGGCACTAATAGGTAGCACTGATGGTCACTGATAGGCAGCACTTATGGGCACTGATTGGCGGAACTCATGGGCACTGATGAGCAGGCACTGATGGGCACTGAAGGCAACACTGACTGGACATCACTGCTGAGCACTGAATGGCAACACTGACTGGCATCACTGCTGGGCACTGATTGGCATTACTGCTGGGGCTGCACTAATAATCAAGGAACTGATAATCAGTACCCTGATTATCTGTGCAGATCTCCCCTGTGAGGAAATGCCACTGATCGGCTCTCCTCTCGTCACACGCTGTCAGTGTGAGGAAAGGAATGCCGATAACCGGCATTTCCATGTTTACATGTGATCAGCTGTGACTGGACACGGCTGATCACATGGGTAAAGATCCTCATCATTGGCTCTTTACCGGGATTGGTGATGCCCCATGTCCCAGGGACAGAGTGCACCACCGATCATTGTGGGCACGCGAGCAAGGCGAGAGAGGGAAAGTGTCATATGATGTCAACCCAGAACGTAGTTTTCTAAAGGCACCCTGTAGGGGGTGGGGCCTGCTGGGTCCCTCCCACATTTATGATCTCTGCACAGGCTATGCACAGCACAGTGATGATCCCACTGCTAATTTTTAATTGTGTGTCTTGGTTTGCAAAGGCATTTGGTTCCCACAAAGTGCATTTTTATCCTCTGTGGTTTTTAAGGAATATATTTGAATGAACGTTTTTGTGCCTGGAGTTCAGCTTTTACTGCAGAATTGTTACAACACAAGCTGCTCAGCAAGTTCCAGCCAATGATTGATCACCAGCACCCGCTGATCAACTCCGTCATACAGGGAAGGGAGCTCTGTGTTGTAAACAACACAGAGCTCCGAGCACTGACAGGCAATCTTGCTGTTTTTATATTCCCTGCAAACAAAAAAAAGCAGCAAGATCCCTTAATAAAAGCAGCAGATAACACACACAGTAAACATTGTTAGGCACACATTTAACAACTTGATCACCTCAAGAAGTTAACCCCTTCCCAGCCAGCGTCCTTAATACAGTGACAGTGTTTTATTAGCACTGATCTCTGTATTAGCATTACTATTGATGTCAGTGTTGTTGGAAAAGCACCAGCAAGTTATATAAACTGAACTATATATATGCATTGTACTTTTCTATCCAGCAGGTGGCACTGCAGTATAATAGGGCGTATTATATGGTACAAAGTAATAACAGGATGTATGGTCTGTATCTACGTGTGTACTTGTATACTTGTGCTTCCGGTCTGTCTCCATGATGTAAAATTCCATGATAAAGATATCCTCCATGAAAGTAAAGTATTCTATGCAACCAAGAAGCTTCCAGGCATAAGTCAATACTCAGCTAATAGGTTATGGGTCCAAGGCACCCTGCAGCACCCAGCAGGCACTGGAAAGAGAATTCTGCAACTCAGTGAGTCTGTGAGTACTGTATGCAAAGATGGCAAGTGATTCAGATGTGAAGTTTGCAATAGCAAAGCTGAACAATGCCAACTACCAGCTGTGGAAGTTTAAACTAGAGATGGTTTTCACTAAGGATGACTTGTGGCAAGTGCTGAATACAGACAGACCCACAAATGGAGAGACTGAGAAATAGGACAGAAAAGATAGGCAGGCTAAAGCAATCATAAGCTTACTAGTAGAAGTTGACCAGCTTATTCACATAAGAACAGAGAAGATGACCAAAGGTATGTTGACTTCATTACAAAAGCTGCATGAGCGTTCAAGTCTCAACAACAAACTGTTTTTGCTACGAAAGCTGTATAAGATGAGACTAGAAGAAGGCCAGCAAATGTGTGATCACATGAATGCTCTGCTAGAGATCATAGAGCAGTTGCATGCAATCAGAGAGGACATCAAAGATAATCATATTGTTATCCTGCTCCTCTGCAGCCTTCCAGAGACATATACTGCTCTCATTAATGCTTTAGAATCCAGACCTGAGCAGGAGCTGACACTAGGATATGTCAAAGGCCAGTTAATCAATTAATATGACAGCAGGAAAAAAATATGCACCATGATGACAAAGCTCTTAAGATGTACAAAGGCACAAAGCACAACAAAGAAAGCAGAGCTTATTTTCGCTGTAAAAGGATTGATCACTTCAAAATGGACTGTTCTATCTGGAACGCCGAGCAGCAAAAGGTAGGGCTATCCACAATTAAAGAGTCAAAGTAGCCACAAAGGAAACCACAGATACATCAGAGTGGCACCTTTAAAGTGACACAGAGCGGCAAGCCACGCGGATGGTACATAGACTCAGGTGCGACAAGCCACATGACTAGCGATGAGACCTTCTTCACAAACATTGATTACAGTGCAAAAGACAAAGTTTTCCAAGCAAACGAGAAAAGCATCACATCAGAAGGTAAAGGACAGGGTTTCCTGAATTGCATTACACCACAAGCAGGTCACCACAGTATTCTTGTAAAGAAAGTGCTGTATGTTCCAGAACTAGAAGGCAGCCTTCTATCAGTGATAAGTCTTGCAAACAACGGTCTCACAGTTAAGCTCCAGGGTGATGAATGTACAATTCACAATAATAAGCAACTCCTCGCAAAAGGAAAACTGCATGATCACCTATACAGGCTCATCACTACAGACAGACCAGCAAGCCAATATAGTCTCTAATGACCTACATAGCAAATGTATTCACTTATGGCACAGGCAGCTGGGACACAGAAGTCCAGAAGCTATACAGGACATTATAAAGAGAGGTTTATCAGAAGATTTGACAATAATGCCTTGCAAAGTTCTCATGAAATGAGAGCGTTGCGTAGAAGCAAAAGCCACACGTGCTCCCTTTCCACAGACTTCTCAAAGAAAAACCACCCACCCTTGCAGCTCATACACAGTGATGTATGCCGTCCAATGAAAACTCCCACGTCCGGCGGGAACAGATATCTATTGACTTTCACTGATGATTATTCCAGGTACACAACCACTTATCTGATGAAACACAACAATGAAACATCAGAGAAACTTCAAGAGTTTGTTGCCACATCTAGCAACAAATTCCAATACAAACCAGGAATAATGCATACCGACAACGGGGGAGAATACATAAGCAAAGAAGTGGCCTCATACCTGAAAAGACAAGGAATAGTACACCAGACAACCACACCATACATTCTTGAATAAAACGGTGTAGCAGAATGGAAAAATCATGCTCTTATACAAATGGCCAGGTGCATGTTGTCGGATGCCAACCTACCTCACAAGTACTGGGGAGAAGCAGTCATGACTGCAACCTACCTAGAGAAACAGACTACCCTCAAAAGCCATTAAAAAAGTACCTAGCATAGGGCACATCAGAGTGTTTGGGTCTAAAGCATATGCCTACATTCCAAGTGAAAAGCGGTCCAAGCTGGAAAACAGAGCCACAGAGGGCATTCTAGTAGGCTACAGTGAACAAACTAAGGGTTACCGAATCCTACACCCAAAGACTGACAAAGTGATAATGAGCTGCAGTGTTTATTTTGATGAGAGCCCATCACCAGAAACACTGAACCCTGAAAGCTGTGAAGTGAATATGCCAAGCAAACCAGAAGAAAAGTTCGGCCAAAGTGAACCTGTGCAGTAGTCAGAACAAGAGGTGGAACTCACAATGCCCAAATCAAGTTCCCCACCAGATCCTGCTGAACTGTCTGAAATCAGAACATCCACTCAGACTACAAAGGGGATACCACCCCTCAAGCTGTAATACACTGTCAAACACACAGCATACTTGAACCAACATCCTGGGAAGACATAGAAAACCTGCCAAAACGTGAAGCCAATAAATGGAAAAAGGCAGCAGAAGAAGAATTAAAGTCACTTCAAGAAAATAAAACATGGACACTCACAGAGCTGCCTCCTAACCGCAAAATTATAGAGAGTAAGTGGAGGTTCAAAGTAAAGTCAGACGCAGAAGGGAATAATCACAAATACAAAGCCAGACTAGTTGCCAAAGGTTACTCCAAGAAATTCGGTGAAGATTATGATGAAACATTCACTCCAGTCGTAAAACACTCCACCATCAAAGCACTTCTTAGCCGGAAAGGATATGCAAAGCAAACTAGATGTTAAAACTGCTTTCCTATATGGAGACATTAAGGAAGATCTCTACATGGAGCAACCACCAGGGTTTGAGCAAGGAGCCAACCTTGTGTGTAAACTTTAGAAGAGCATCTATGGTCTTAAAGAGGAACTGCAGTCTGCTCACATAATTTGTAATAAAAACATCTTTGCCATTCTGAAGCTTCCCTCCAACCACTTTGCATATTATTTTATATATGCTGTGATTCTATACTTGCCAAATATGCTGCAGAAATCTCCCTCCACTGAGTCTGGTTGCAATCATTTTAACTGTGGGCAGCTGAAGCTGCTGCCTGCAGCTCTCATTAGCCCTCTTATGAGAGAGAGAGCTGTGCATGATGTCAAACGCCTTGGCATTTTTCCAGCCAAGAAACAGTTAGTGGCCTGTATAAGTTATTTACTGGCAGAAAAACATTTTCTATCCAAAGTCAAAACAACAAGGGCTGAGGATTAACCACTTGCCGACCGGCGTCTGGCGGCGACAAGGTGGTTCGATATCGCAAACCGCCGTAATATGACGGCGGCCGCGATCGCGAGCCGCGAACACACGCGCTACAGCGCCATTTGACACAGGACCGATCACTCTACAGGGCCAGGCCAATGATTTTTGGTGGCGGTGACCCCAGTTAGGTTTTAGCGTGCGTTAGGGTCAGCGTAAACGCCAGGCAGGGCCAGTTAGTGAGGTACTCTGACACACACACACGCACATTAGATAGGTGTTAGATATTATTGTGGTCCAATCTGAGGTTCACTAGCGAAGAGGCCTACAATATGCTGAGTATGACAGATGAGAGCTATGGGGAAGTCTCACTGTCAGAATCAGGCTCAGCATATGAACCTGTAGACAGCAGCGGCACCCTGACAGATAGCTCTGACGACGGAGTTGTGGTCCCTGCTAGGGTCATGCGTACCAGACCCTGTTCTGCTGTCGCTGAAGTGCAAGAACCACAGGGCTCTCGTATGGAGCAGAGAGCCAGTACTAGCGCCGCTACTCGTTCTGGTGAACTGGCAAGCACCAGCGGCCTAGTACCCCCTGGATGTAGACGAACCAGCACTGCAGTATCATGTGGTGACGTGGCGAGTCCCATAAGTGCATTACAAGCTGGTGTGGCTAGCACAAGTAATGCCCCGCAGCCACAAAGAAGATCAACACAGGCCTGCAGAACCCATAGTGCCCTTGCTGACGTGCTTGCAAACCCTGATTGGCAACCCACCACTGATGCAGCGCCCATACTTCCCCCATTCACTGCCCAACCCGGAATCACGGTGAATACAGCTGATTTTACGGCCACTGATTTTTATTCTCTGTATTTCACGGAAGATCTCTATAGATCTATTGTGGACCAAATCAATTTATATGCTGGTCAATTCATCGCCATTAATCCCCATTTGATACTTGCCAGAGACTAGAAACCAATCACGGTTCCAGAATTTAAGACCTTTCTGGGCCTTTCTTTCCTCATGGGCATAACTAAAAAAAGTTGCGGTCATATTGGTCCACTCACCCAATTCACCATATGCCCATGTTCTCTGCTTGCATGGCCAGGACACGATACAAGCAGATTTTGCGGTTCATACACTTCAGTGACAATGAACTCAGTCGTCCACGGGGTGACCCTCAATTTTACCGGCTCTACAAAATTCGGCCCCTCATAAACCACTTCAACCAGAAGTTCACCACACTTTTTATTCCCAACAAAGTTGTGTATGTGGACGAGTCCCTGGTTAAATTTTCTGGCCGTCTTGCTTTCAAGCAGTACATCCCTAGCAAGCGTGCCAGATACGGGGTCAAGATGTATAAGCTCTGTGACAGGGCCACAGGCTATACATGTAGTTTCCTGGTTTATGAGGGCAAATATAGTCAGGTAGAGCCGGAAGGATGCCCAGACTACATAGGGAGCAATGGCAAGATTGTGTGGAGCTTGGTGTCACCCTTATTCGGAAAGGGGTACCACTTGTACGTGGACAATTATTACACGAGCGTGCCACTTTTTAGTCACTTGTTTGATCATCAGATTGGCGCACGTGGCACCGTGCAACCTAATCACCGGGGCTTCCCCCAACGGCTGGTAGAATCCCGTCTTAGTCGGAGCCTGCTTGAAGTGTAATAATTTGCTCGTGATGAAGTGGAGGGACAATCGGAATGTTTTGTTCTGACCTCCCTTCATGCAGATACGACAGTCCAAATTTCTACAGCGACTGGTCTTGTGGAGAAACCCCTCTGTGTCTACAATTATAATCTAAATATGGGAGGGGTGGAGCTCAATGATCAGTTACTGGCGCCGTACCTAATCACCCGTAAAGCTAGACGCTGGTACAAAAAAGTGTCTATATATCTTTTTCAATTGGCTTTGCTGAACGCTCATGTCTTATACAGAGTGTCAGGACGGACAGGATCCTTCCTCAAATTCGTGGAAGAGATCGTCACAGCCCTTCTGTATCCAGAAGGTGTTGCACCCCCACTTCACCATGTGAATGCAGTTAGCCGGCTGCATGGGAGGCACTTTCCACGCCTCCTCCGTGGTACCCCAGGCCACAGAACACCCCAAAAGAGATGTTGTGTTTGCAGACGCCGGGGATACAGGCGTGACACCCGCAGTTATTGTTCCACCTGTCCTGACCAGCCTGGTCTGTGCATCAATGACTGTTTTGAACGCTATCACACATTAGTGAATTATTAGCGTAGGGTGCAGCAGACACAGTGATAGGCACACTGACATAGGGTCTCCAAAGATGCCAGTAAATTTTGAGAGACCCAAACCTGGAACCAGTTTTTAGTTGCAAAAAAAAAAGGCGTACCAAAAAAAAAAAAATTAAAAAAATTAAAAAAAATTTAAAACAACAAAAAAAATAAAAAGTTAAAAAAATAAAAAATAACAAAACCAAAAACAGTTGTACGTTTCTTTTTTCTCTCTCTCTCTTGTTTTCTCTCTAATCTCTCTCTGTTCTCTGTCTATTGTTAATATTTTCTATGCATACCTGTTTGTTACTGTTTTTATCATGTTTTCTTTGCAGGTATGTAAATTTTTGTTAATGCTTACCTGTAATGTTATATTGTTAATGCGTTTTATAATTTTTTTTTTTTTCTTAGCAGGCATACCCACCGATTGATTCTTTTTTTTCATGACAAAAAGAACATTACAATATATGCCCAACAAGGACCCGCGACATACTAGTGTGTTGCTGGTCTTCTCAGGCTCTCCTGTCCCACCGGGGAACGCGAGAATGCAGCTGGTGGTTCCGCCAGCTGACCATAGAGCTGATTGATGACTAGAATGGCTCCAATCATCTCCATGGCCTAAGAAACGAGGAGGCTACGAGCATTTTGTGACTTCGGTTTCGCCAGATATAAAAAGCGTCATTGGGAAATTGGGGAAGCATTTTATCACACCGATTTTCTGTGATCAGATGCTTTAAGGGCTGGGGAAAGAGTTTAGTAGACCACAAATTTTAAAAAAAATATATGCGACAATACCTATTTTTATCATAGGGGATATTTAAAATCCCTGTGATAAAAATAAAAATGATAAAAAAAAGATAGATGAAAGGGACAGTGTAAAAAAAATAAAAAGCAAAATGAATAATTAAAAAAAAAATGCACCTCTGCCCCCCGTGCACGCGCGCAAAGGTGGACACAAGCGTCAGTCTCGTGTTGTATGTAAACAACAATTTCACCATGCATGTGAGGTATCACCGCGAACATCAGATCGAGGGCAGTAAATCTAGCAGTAGACCTCCTCTGCAGATCTAAAGTGGTAACCTGTAAAGGCTTTTAAATACTTTTAAAAATGTATATAGTTTGTCGCCACTTTGCGGGTGTGCATCATTTTTAAAGCATGTCATGTTTGGTGTCTATGCACTCGTCATGAGATCAACTTTTATGTTTCACCAAAAATTTGGGCAAAACAGTGTGTTTTTGTGCATTAAGTTTCAAAAAAGTGTTTTTTTTCCCAAAAATTGCATTTGAAAAATTGCTGCGCAAATACTTTCTATAAAAAAAAAATTGTAACGCCCACTATTTTAATCTGTAGGGCCTCTGCTTTAAAAATATATAATGTTTGGGGGTTCAAAGTAATTTTCTAGCAAAAAAAAAGTATTTTTTCATGTAAACAAAAAGTGTCAGAAAATACTTTTTGGTTCAAGTGGTTAGAAGAGTGGGTGATGTTGGGCATAAAATGCCAGGACAGTTGAAAACCCCCCCAAATGACACCATTTTGGAAAGTAGACACCCCAAGCTATTTTCTGAGAGGCATGTTGAATCCATGGAATATTTTATTTGTTTGTCATAAGTGATTGAAAAATGAAAAAAAAAAATTACACAAAGTTGTCACTGAAATGATATATTGCTCACATATACCATGGGTATATGTGGAATTACACCCCAAAATACATTCTGCTGCTTCTCCTGAGTATGGGGATACCCCATGTGTGCGACTCTTTGTGATCCTATCCGCATACAGAACCCCGAAAACCAATCACCTCCTTCAGGATTTCCAAGGGCAAAAATGTATGCCTTCACCCCATAATACCTATCCAGGTGGCCATGAAATGCCCAGATAGCAATAAAAAAAACCAAATGACCCCATTTTGGAAAGTAGACACCCCAATCTATCTGCTGAGAGGCATGTTGAGTCCATGGAATATTTTATATTTTGCCACAAGTTTCTGGGAAACGACCATTTTTATTTATTTATTTATTTTTTTTTTTACACAAAGCTGTCACTGAAATGATTTATTTCTCACACATGCCATGGATATATGTGGAATTACACCCCAAAATACATTCTGATACTTCCCCTGAGTACGGGGATACCAGATGTGTGAGACTTTTTGGGAGCATATCCGCGTACAGAACCCTAATCACCGCCTTCAGGCTTTCTAAGGGCATAAAATGGTGATTTTACTCCTCAGTAACTATCACGTTTTTGGAGGCCCTGATATGTCAAGGTAGCACAAAACCCCCCCCAAATTACCCTATTTTGGAAAGTAGACACCCCAAGGTATTTGCTAAGAGGCATGGTGCGTATTTTTCAGCAAATAGCTTGGAGTGTCTACTTTCCAAAATGGGGTCATTGGGGGGGGGGGGGGGGGGGGCTGTGCTATCTGGGCATTCCATGGCCTCCGAAACTGTGATAGAGAGTGAGGAGTAAAATCAGCTTTTTACGCACTTAGAAAGCCTGAAGGTGGTGATTGTTTTTTGGGGTCCCATACGCGGCTAGACTGCCAGAAAGTCTTACATATGTGGTATCCCCGTATTCAGAAGTAGCAGCAGAATGTATTTTGGGGTGTAATTTCACATATACCCATGGCATGTTCAAGCAACATATCATTTAGTGACAACTTTGTGAAAAATAAAAATTGTAATTTTCCCCGAAACTTGTGGCAAAATATAAAATATTCCATGGACTCAACATGCCTCTCAGCAAATAGCTTGGGTGTCTACTTTCCAAAATGGGGTCATTTGGGGGGGGGGGTATTTCATGGCCTCCAAAACTGAGATAGGTAGTGTGGGATGAAGGCATACATTTTTGCCCTTAGAAATCCTGAAGGCGTTGATTGGTTTTCGGGGTCCGGTATGCGTATAGACTCCCAAAAAGTCTCACATATGGGGTATCCCGTACTCAGGAGAAGCAGCAGAATGTATTTTGGGGTGTAATTCTACATATACCCATGGCATGTGTGAGCAATATATCATTTCAGTAACAACTGCGTGTAATTTTTTTTTTTTTGTCATTGTTCAATCACTTATGACAAAAAAATAAAATATTCCATGGACTCAACATGCCTCTCAGCAGATAGCTTGGGGTGTCTACTTTCCAAAATGGGGTCATTTGGGGGGGGGGGGGGTGTTGTGCTATTTGGGCATTTCATGGCCTCCAAAATATAGGTAGTGTGGGGTGAAGGCATACATCTTTGCCCTTAGAAATCCTGAAGACGGTGATTGGTTTTCGGGGTCCCGTACGCTGATAGGCTCCCAAAAAGACTCACACATGGGGTATCCCTGTACTCAGGAGAAGCAGCAGAATGAATTTTGGGGTGTAATTCCACACATACCCATGGCATGTGCGAGCAATATATCATTTCACTAACAACTTTGTGTATTTTTTTTTTTTTTTTGCTCATCTTTCAATCACATTTCTGCCTGTCCAGGGAGCTGCGATGTGCAAAGAGGAGGTCTCCTCCCTTGTTGCCCCGCTTCTCCATGCCAAAGGGGCGGGGCCACCTACACATCGATGTCATGCCTCCACGCCCCTGGTGTGACTTCCCCTATCTAGCGGTGTCTTCATGTGATGGCATGCTATCATGCCCTCCGGGTTACTTCTGCATTCCAGCGGTGCCACCACAACAGGGTGTGGCTTATCCATCTAGGTGGTGACGGATTGTTCACGCACCTGCGTGTACTTCCCAATCAGTGGGCATGTGCTGGCAATACTTACCACCTGCATGGTGTTAGGGGTGCAGCCCTCATGGACTCACTAGGGGATTTATATGGGAGGGCGGACATGGTGTCTTTCTTTTCTCTCACACGGTTTTACTTGGAGGACACTTTCTTGTTAAGTACTGCAGATATCACATACCCTATGGATTCCTACTCCATACACTTTCACATGTTGCACCCAGGCATTGTCTGCCTTTATCTGTCCTAGGTTTGTCACTGCTATCATTCTTTTCATTCCTTATTTCCCATTTCACCTGCCCATGCACTTCCTTGTTATTCCTACTTATCTTCTCCACTCTCATGTCCACAGCACTGTGTATTTGCTCTGCAATATGCATCGACCCTTATTGTATACCCACTGCTGCTTATTAGCTAGGTATAGCAATATTTACGCATTATACTGATAATTACTCCCTTATATAATTACATTGCAGCTGCCTACCCTGATGTTGCGTGACATGAGTGGAATTACTTACTTTACAGCCATGCCCACCCCCTGTGTGCTCCCCCGGTGGTTTACTGTTGGCTCCGGCCCTTCAGTTCCTGGGCTAGACGCATTCTGCTGGCCACCCTCCGGGGGATCATCGCTTGGAATCTCGGCTTCGCCGACCAATGAGTATGGGGTGCTATTTGGACCGCCGCTTACTAAGAGAGACATGTATGGTTTTTTTGGTGATGCATATCTTCAACATGTACTTTGTTTTATAGATATACTGTATAAAAGACATACTCCTGAAGAAGCGAGATGTTGCTCGCAAAATGCATAGAGTGTTAAATGCTTGTATTACCTATGTATTTATTACACCCATCCATATGACTGTTTTTCAGCAGAGTGATCTGTGACAGCTGTGCTGTCATGTTTTTACCTTTTGATCTCATGTCATTGTACTGGCTGGGCTGTGATGTTTTAACTTTCACTCATGTCCAATAAACCATGTCATTATTGTTTACCATTATCTTTATTGGCCCCCTCATTTAAAGTCTCACAGACAAATTTTGTTTTTGAACAAGAAGGGGATTACAATCAGATAGTTCACAAACGGAAAGAAAATTTTGAAATCAAAGAGCTAGGGAACTTTAGCTACTATCTGGGAATCCAAATAGAATGAGAAGAAGATGGAAGTTATCTTCTCAACCAATCTCAGAAAATCCAGTAATCTTGGAACAATTCTATATGCAAAATGCAAAGGAAGTGAAAACACCCATGGAACCAAGCTATCTGAAGAGCAATGAAGCAGAACACTTGTTACCCAGCAAAGACATGTATCGCAGAGCAATCAGTAAGCTGCTCTATGTTGACACTATGACAAGACCAGACATAGCCGCAGCAGTGGGCATACTATGCAGGAAAGTCTCAGCTCCCTGTCAGCATGATTGGAACGCAGTGAAGAGAGTGATGCAGTACCTCAAAGGAACAATTCAGATGAAGTTATTGTTACCTGCAGCATCAAATCCAAAACTGGTTGAGTATGTGGATGCTGATCCACAAGTGGATTCATCTTCCATTATGGGGAAGGAACCATAAGTTGGTCTAGTCGAAAGCAAACAACTGTCGCTCTATCTTCAACTGAAGCAGAGTACATTGCAGCAGCATACGCATGTCAAGAAGCGATATGGATTTAACTTTTTGTGGACATTGGGATAGACAGATCAAAACCAATCCCGTTTTTGACGACAACCAGGGATGTATAAAACTTACGCAATCAGAAAGGGTCAATCATAGGACCAAACACATCAACGTCAAGTATCACCTACTGAGGGACAATCAAGAGCAAGGTGTTATTGACATTCAATACTGTTTGTCAGAGGAGATGACTGCTGATGCACTCGCATGCATACCAGATTGGGTATACTTCCTCTACATACCCCTGTAAATTAGAAGCATAATGGGCTACTATGCATCACCGCTAATGCATTTATGCAGTGCCATAATGTGCCACTTACCTGCAAACTAAGCCAGCGACGTCCAGTGCTGTCCCCAGTGCTGGCGACATCCATCTTCTGCCCCTCTTCCTTCTGGGGCTGCAATTCCGGCTCTGTGACTGGCGTCACTCACACGCATGCGCACGGGAGCCGCCAGTCACGGCACAGTCTCAGTGGAGAAACGGCACGGAGGCCGTTTCTTTACGGCGCATGTGCCGAAATGACGTCGGCACATGCAGAACACTGCATATCTCCTGAACCGTGCAGGTTTAGGAGATATGCAGGGCATCTACAGGTAAGCCTTATTCTATGCTTACCCGTAAGTTAAAGTGGTTGTCACAGGTTGACAACCACTTTAAAGGGGTTGTAAATGCAAAAGGTTTTTTTATCTTAATGCATTCTATGCATTAAGTTAAAAAAAAACCTTCTGTGTGTAGCAGCCTCCCCAGCACCCCCTAATACTTACCCTGAGCCCCTTCTCTCTCTAGCGATGTCCACAATCCCCCTCAGCCATCCAGTACACTCCTCCTGATTGGCTGAGACACAGCAGCGGCACGATTGGCTCCCACGGCTGTCAATCAAAGTCTGTCAACCAATCAGGGGAAAGAGGGGGCAGGGCCAGGTTAGGGCTCCGTGTCTGAATGGATACACGGAGCTCTGACTCGGCATGGGTGCCCCCATAGAAAGCTGCTGGCTGAGGGGGTACTCGAAGGAGGGAGGGGCCAGGAGAGCAGAAGAGGCAACCGAGAAGAGGAGGATCCGGGCTGCTCTGTGCAAATCCAACTGAACAGAGGAGGTAAGTATAATGTTTTTTTTTCGTTTGTTTTTTTAAAAAGCAAGCCTTTACAATCACTTTAATGAATACCAAATATTTTAGCAACACAGGCAGCAGAATACATTTTGCCCTACATTTATGAAGAAATTACATTTTTTTACATTTTTATTGGATATATTTTATAGCAGAAAGAAAAAAATATTGTTTTTTATTGTCAAAATTTTCCGTCTTTTTCGTTTATATCGCAAAATAATCAGAAACCCAGTGGTGATTAAATACCACCAAAAGAAGCTCTATTTGTGTAAAAAAAAAGATAAACATTACATTTGTGTACAGTGTTGCATGACCATAATTGCAAGTTAAAATAGCGCAGTACCAAATAGCAAAAATGCCCTGGTCATGAAGGGGGTAACAAGTGATTAAAGCTGAGTTCCGGCTGAAATATGACTTTTAAGGTAAAAATATCCCTAGAAAACTCATGCCTTGTGCAATGTAACAAAGGTATACTGTAAACCAGGGGTCGGCAACCTGTCGATCGCCGGCTACTTGTTGACCTCCGACAAGTGACAGGTAGACCGCGAAGACGTCCCCTCGTTGTCGCCCTGGTCCTTGTGCCTGAGTCCTGAGCGGCGAGTGCGTGCGCTCAATCAACCCCAATCTGCAGAGGTAGTCCCCGCCCCTTGCATACGTGGGGCTGCAGGGCAGGGAAAGCCTCCGGAATAGCTCGGGCGGGTTCGGGCTCCTCCGAACATACCTGATCGCTTCATATGGCTATTGCGCGCCGCTTGTCACCAGATGAGGTGAGAGGATTGCAATTACACTGGCAGGGATCAGCGCCACTGTACGTTCCCTGCATCACTCTGCATTTGAAATGTCTTCTGTACACTCCAGCCCTCCTGTCCCTCCAGCCCTCCTGACCCCTCCAATGACATGCCCTCCTGTCCTCCCAATGACATGCCCTCCTGTCCCCCGAGCCCTCCTGATCCCCCCTAATAACATGCCCTCCAGTCCCCCAGCCCTCCTGATCCCCCCTAATAACATGCCCTCCTGTCCCCCCAGCCCTCCTGATCCCCCCTAATAACATGCCCTCCTGTCCTCCCAGCCCTCCTGAACCCCCCTGTCCCCCGTACAATAATCCCCCCTAGTCCTCCCCGCCCCTCTGTCCTCCCGTACAATAATCCCCCCTAGTCCTCCCGACCTCCCTGTCCCCCCAAGTCCTCCCGACCCTCCTGTCCTCCCGTACAATAATCCCCCCTAGTCCTCCCG